>NW_024121876.1:15974041-15989403 GCF_016745375.1 Pimephales promelas | reverse complement strand
GTTTGCTGGTTACGTTTGTGAGACAATCAGCTGATTACTATTATTATATTAAATTAATATATTAAAACCCTTGATCCTCACCTGACTATGGCTTTGTAAACTGTATCCATGATGTGGTTTATAATGGACTGTGATACAGAAACAGTGACAATGTTTACACACTCTTGGCTTACTCTGGCTATTCTCTGCTGTCTCAGCCAACGAGATGTTGTCCGTTTTAAGTACCCGTAGCTTTTTGAAAGGGAGGGGTGAGCAGTGGGCTGAGCCCTTAGTGCAAACCTGGTGCAAACTCGCAACCGAACCGCTAGATGTCACTAAAAATCCCACACTGCACCTTTAATGAGAAAACAAGGTCAAACATTATGATGTAAATGATAACAGAGTTTTCATTTTCAAGTGAACTTTCCCCTTTAAGAAGCTGGAGCTGGTCATCTCTATGGTGAGTGAAGATTGTCCAAGGTGAAATGTGCTACTTTGAATTTACAAGACCTTGTTCTAGGCTCATCTCCTTGAACGCTGCGTGACACTGTGAGGTCCAGGCCCATTGTGGAGAGCTTAGCTTAATTGTATTTTAATCCAAGTTCTCCTCAACAGGTCATAGTTTCTCGCAATTCACTTCTCCTGGCATAGTCAAATCATTAACCCTCATTAAAATTAAGAGCTGAGGGGTGGAAAGGCTAACTGTTTTGTTCCAGAGCTCTTAAAAACAGGCTGCTGATCTTTTGCATTCAACACGAAAAGGGTACAATCTAACAATTAAAGGTCATATAATGGTACGTGCACTTTTTTTCAAGTTGATTGTTCTGAAATGTGTGTTGGCAGTGTCAGTAGACAACCATCATATAATGATAAAAAATCCATCTAGTGTTTTTTTTTTTTTTTTAATCTCCTTACTGTATTGTTTTCCCGTGTCAAAATCGAGCTGCTCAACCATGTGACGTCACACAGTTGGACGCCCCTCCAACGATTGTTGATTGACAGCAGCGCTTCAGTAAAGACCCGCCCTGAGCGAGCTGTTATCATAGTGCGTCATTGTTGATTCTCTGGAGAAGAATGGCTTCTACGTGATTGTGGTGTTCTGTTCTTGGATGTAAGGATACAGAAGTCATTATTTTGATGTTCTCAATCTGAACCACTGAACTGATGAGTTTTGTTTTCGAAGGGAGTAATTCCCCACGATCAATGTCAATGCTTTCATATTTGCGCAAATCATTTCACCAGACTGCTTTGTAAACGAGGATCAGTATAAAGCTGTTTTGCTAAGAAGCTGCTCCTGAAAAAAGAGATCGGTACCAACTTGTCATGCTCCTGCTGCACCTCCAGAAAGAAAAGTGAGTGTATTAAAGTGTCACACATAATAACACTGTCCATCAATAAAAAGGGTTAAAGCAATACTGGCGAGGTCCTGATATTGACGAGGGGGTGGAGAATTCGCATCAGCTGTGTGCAGGGACGTGCACAGGGGAGTTGCTCAGGTTGCCCGGGCAACTGCCCATATGCCCTTCTCGACTCAGGTTGCCCTTCTGAGGAGAAAAAAAAATTGTACAATGGATGTAGAATTTCACGTAGGCCTAGACAAAAAGTAATATAAAAATCGCAAAGCCTCATTCACTTCCAAAAAAAAAAAATTTGAAAGTAAAACTGTTTCCACGAGACCATAGACTGCACGCGACCATATGGTAAAGCACCTCAATTACTCAGGCTGCGCCTCCATCTCGTGTCGCGCGCTAATTGGCTTTATGCCCAGCTGCACTACTTCCTAAACTTCAGCCAGCTCCTTGTTTCCTGTCTGCCATTATTGGCCAAATTGATTAATTCAGGTGTGTCTGATTATTGTTGCCAGACTACTGAGGTCAGGTACACCTGAATTAATCAATTTGGCCAAAAATGGCAGACAGGAAACAAAGGAGCTGGCTGAAATTCAGGAAGTAGTGCAGCTGGGCATAAAGCCAATTAATGTGTACGAAGTCCATGACAAAATGAAGCGAAACTATCCTTCTCGTCACGAAAAGAGGAAGAAGAAAAACATGAGAGTGAATTGCGGGAACAGCAGTCAGGTAAACTTGTGTTCTGTCCTCTCTAGTGTCAGCAAAGTTTGATGGTTTGTCTGGGCAGGCAATGCATCTCTTGCATCACTTTTTGCCTGACAAAAGTGAGAGTAAAATACCATTATTTCTTACGTTTTGTTTTTGATAAACGACAAAGTGCAACAACAGTGTTTTTTTTACTGCAGCTCGGAAAACATAACCGCGTCGCGTGTGTTGCGTTCATATGCGCGTGCACGAAATGAAACTCGCATTTTTCAAGCAGAAATGTGGAGACCAGAGAAATACTGTACAATACTTGAATGATGGCACTCCAATCAAAGTACACATTATAAAGACACTGATTATCTAGTCTCAGTGTAGTTAAAAACTCTAAACAACTGCACTAGTTATGCAATATATAAACCAATGTATTGGCAATTTGACATTGATTGACTATTGATTTATAGGCTATATTGAATTTTAAATGATGATTAGATGGACATTCTGGTCAATATGAATGCAAATCCCTCAGTAAATAACCATAAATCAAGATTTGCTTTAACATGCATAAAAATAAAAATAAATAAATAAATAAAATCATAGGCTAAGGCTACTGATTCCGAAAATACCCTGGCTGTAGAGAGAACCAAAGTTAATCCCAAAAGCCAAAGTTCAGGGTTGTACTTTATTATTTTCTTCTTGTTTATGTTTACGTTAATATTCACTTGTTATCTTAACATTCTATAAAAATGCTTTATTCAGTAAATATTGTTTATTTGAACCTCATTCTGGTTTATATTGTTGTACTTATTCTTTGACTGTTTTGTTTAAAGGAGGGATGATTGTATTGGGCGGTATTGAGTGGCAATGGCAAATGGTTTACATGGCTCACGGCATCACAGATCAGGTAGAGGGCCCCTTAGCAGAATTTTGCTTAGGGCCCCAGGGGGAGGTCAGGATTGGCAAAAAAAAGAATTGTATTTTTTTCCCGAAATCTAAGCGTTTTTTATTTTTTCGAGTTTTTTTTCCATTCAATCCAGATTATTTCTTTTCAAATAAATAAATAGATAAATAAATAATAATTTAAAAAAACAATAAACAACAATATGAAGAACTCTTTTGCTCATTTGTCTCATCTCTGACATTTTGCAATCTTTATAAATAATTATAAGACCATAAGATGAGGCATTGCATTTGGACATAAACACGGCCAGATAAGGCAATTTGGAAGGGGACAAATTCAACTGAATATATTCCTTCATATAGCCCGTGAGTGGGGAGGAGGGGGGGGGGGGTGCCCTTTTTTCAGGTCAGAGCAACTGCCCCTCAAAATTCCTGTGCACGTCCCTGAACACAGACATCTGATGCGCATGTACAGTTAGGACAGGTATCTGACGTGAAACCCCTGTAAACACACACCGGCATGTACAGTTAGGACAGGTATCTGACGTGAAACCCCTGTAAACACACACAGGCATCTGATGAGCATGTACAGTTAGGACAGGTATCTGACGTGAAACCCCTGTAAACACACACCGGTATCTGATGCGCATGTACAGTTAGGACAGGTATCTGACGTGAAACCCCTGTAAACACACACACAGGTATCTGATGCGCATGTACAGTTAGGACAGGTATCTGGTGAAACCCTGTAAACACACACACAGGTATCTGATGCGCATGTACAGTTAGGACAGGTATCTGACATGAAACCCCTGTAAACACACACACAGGCATCTGATGCACATGTACAGTTAGGACAGGTATCTGGTGTGAAACCCCTGTAAACACACACACAGGTATCTGATGCGCATGTACAGTTAGGACAGGTATCTGACATGAAACCCCTGTAAACACACCGGTATCTGATGCGCATATACAGTTAGGACAGGTATCTGACGTGAAACCCTTGTAAACACACACACAGGTATCTGATGCGCATGTACAGTTAGGACAGGTATCTGGCGTGAAACCCCTGTAAACACACACATGTATCTGATGCGCATGTACAGTTAGGACAGGTATCTGGCGTGAAACCCCTGTAAACACACACACAGGTATCTGATGCGCATGTACAGTTAGGACAGGTTTTTGACGTGAAACCCCTGTAAACACACACACAGGTATCTGATGCGCATATACAGTTAGGACAGGTATCTGGCGTAAAAACCCCTGTAACACACACAGGTATCTGATGCGCATGTACAGTTAGGACAGGTATCTGGCGTAAAAACCCCTGTAAACACACACAGGTATCTGATGCGCATGTACAGTTAGGACAGGTATCTGGCGTAAAAACCCCTGTAAACACACACAGGTATCTGATGCGCATGTACAGTCAGGACAGGTATCTGACGTGAAACCCCTGTAAACACACACACAGGTAACTGATGCGCATGTACAGTTAGGACAGGTATCTGCGTGAAACCCCTGTAAACACACACATGTATCTGATGCGCATGTACAGTTAGGACAGGTATCTGGCGTGAAACCCCTGAAACACACACAGGTATCTGATGCGCATGTACAGTTAGGACAGGTATCTGACGTGAAACCCCTGTAAACACACACACAGGTATCTGATGCGCATGTACAGTTAGGACAGGTATCTGACGTGAAACCCCTGTAAACACACACACAGGTATCTGATGCGCATGTACAGTTAGGACAGGTATCTGACGTGAAACCCCTGTAAACACACACCGGTATCTGATGCGCATGTACAGTTAGGACAGGTATCTGACGTGAAACCCCTGTAAACACACACAGGTATCTGATGCGCATGTACAGTTAGGACAGGTATCTGACGTGAAACCCCTGTAAACACACACAGGTATCTGATGCGCATGTACAGTTAGGACAGGTATCTGACGTGAAACCCCTGTAAACACACACACAGGTATCTGATGCGCATGTACAGTTAGGACAGGTATCTGACGTGAAACCCCTGTAAACACACACACAGGTATCTGATGCGCATGTACAGTTAGGACAGGTATCTGACGTGAAACCCCTGTAAACACACACAGGTATCTGATGCGCATGTACAGTTAGGACAGGTATCTGACGTGAAACCCCTGTAAACACACACAGGTATCTGATGCGCATGTACAGTTAGGACAGGTATCTGCGTGAAACCCCTGTAAACACACACAGGTATCTGATGCGCATGTACAGTTAGGACAGGTATCTGACGTGAAACCCCTGTAAACACACACACAGGTATCTGATGCGCATGTACAGTTAGGACAGGTATCTGCGTGAAACCCCTGTAAACACACACAGGTATCTGATGCGCATGTACAGTTAGGACAGGTATCTGACGTGAAACCCCTGTAAACACACACACAGGTATCTGATGCGCATGTACAGTTAGGACAGGTATCTGACGTGAAACCCCTGTAAACACACACAGGTATCTGATGCGCATGTACAGTTAGGACAGGTATCTGACGTGAAACCCCTGTAAACACACACACAGGTATCTGATGCGCATGTACAGTTAGGACAGGTATCTGACGTGAAACCCCTGTAAACACACACAGGTATCTGATGCGCATGTACAGTTAGGACAGGTATCTGACGTGAAACCCCTGTAAACACACACAGGTATCTGATGCGCATGTACAGTTAGGACAGGTATCTGACGTGAAACCCCTGTAAACACACACAGGTATCTGATGCGCATGTACAGTTAGGACAGGTATCTGACGTGAAACCCCTGTAAACACACACAGGTATCTGATGCGCATGTACAGTTAGGACAGGTATCTGACGTGAAACCCCTGTAAACACACACAGGTATCTGATGCGCATGTACAGTTAGGACAGGTATCTGACGTGAAACCCCTGTAAACACACACAGGTATCTGATGCGCATGTACAGTTAGGACAGGTATCTGACGTGAAACCCCTGTAAACACACACAGGTATCTGATGCGCATGTACAGTTAGGACAGGTATCTGACGTGAAACCCCTGTAAACACACACACAGGTATCTGATGCGCATGTACAGTTAGGACAGGTATCTGACGTGAAACCCCTGTAAACACACACACAGGTATCTGATGCGCATGTACAGTTAGGACAGGTATCTGACGTGAAACCCCTGTAAACACACACACAGGTATCTGATGCGCATGTACAGTTAGGACAGGTATCTGACGTGAAACCCCTGTAAACACACACAGGTATCTGATGCGCATGTACAGTTAGGACAGGTATCTGACGTGAAACCCCTGTAAACACACACAGGTATCTGATGCGCATGTACAGTTAGGACAGGTATCTGACGTGAAACCCCTGTAAACACACACAGGTATCTGATGCGCATGTACAGTTAGGACAGGTATCTGACGTGAAACCCCTGTAAACACACACAGGTATCTGATGCGCATGTACAGTTAGGACAGGTATCTGACGTGAAACCCCTGTAAACACACACACAGGTATCTGATGCGCATGTACAGTTAGGACAGGTATCTGACGTGAAACCCCTGTAAACACACACACAGGTATCTGATGCGCATGTACAGTTAGGACAGGTATCTGACGTGAAACCCCTGTAAACACACACAGGTATCTGATGCGCATGTACAGTTAGGACAGGTATCTGACGTGAAACCCCTGTAAACACACACACAGGTATCTGATGCGCATGTACAGTTAGGACAGGTATCTGACGTGAAACCCCTGTAAACACACACAGGTATCTGATGCGCATGTACAGTTAGGACAGGTATCTGACGTGAAACCCCTGTAAACACACACACAGGTATCTGATGCGCATGTACAGTTAGGACAGGTATCTGACGTGAAACCCCTGTAAACACACACAGGTATCTGATGCGCATGTACAGTTAGGACAGGTATCTGACGTGAAACCCCTGTAAACACACACAGGTATCTGATGCGCATGTACAGTTAGGACAGGTATCTGACGTGAAACCCCTGTAAACACACACAGGTATCTGATGCGCATGTACAGTTAGGACAGGTATCTGACGTGAAACCCCTGTAAACACACACACAGGTATCTGATGCGCATGTACAGTTAGGACAGGTATCTGACGTGAAACCCCTGTAAACACACACAGGTATCTGATGCGCATGTACAGTTAGGACAGGTATCTGACGTGAAACCCCTGTAAACACACACACAGGTATCTGATGCGCATGTACAGTTAGGACAGGTATCTGACGTGAAACCCCTGTAAACACACACACAGGTATCTGATGCGCATGTACAGTTAGGACAGGTATCTGACGTGAAACCCCTGTAAACACACACAGGTATCTGATGCGCATGTACAGTTAGGACAGGTATCTGACGTGAAACCCCTGTAAACACACACAGGTATCTGATGCGCATGTACAGTTAGGACAGGTATCTGACGTGAAACCCCTGTAAACACACACAGGTATCTGATGCGCATGTACAGTTAGGACAGGTATCTGACGTGAAACCCCTGTAAACACACACAGGTATCTGATGCGCATGTACAGTTAGGACAGGTATCTGACGTGAAACCCCTGTAAACACACACAGGTATCTGATGCGCATGTACAGTTAGGACAGGTATCTGACGTGAAACCCCTGTAAACACACACAGGTATCTGATGCGCATGTACAGTTAGGACAGGTATCTGACGTGAAACCCCTGTAAACACACACACAGGTATCTGATGCGCATGTACAGTTAGGACAGGTATCTGACGTGAAACCCCTGTAAACACACACAGGTATCTGATGCGCATGTACAGTTAGGACAGGTATCTGACGTGAAACCCCTGTAAACACACACAGGTATCTGATGCGCATGTACAGTTAGGACAGGTATCTGACGTGAAACCCCTGTAAACACACACAGGTATCTGATGCGCATGTACAGTTAGGACAGGTATCTGACGTGAAACCCCTGTAAACACACACAGGTATCTGATGCGCATGTACAGTTAGGACAGGTATCTGACGTGAAACCCCTGTAAACACACACAGGTATCTGATGCGCATGTACAGTTAGGACAGGTATCTGACGTGAAACCCCTGTAAACACACACAGGTATCTGATGCGCATGTACAGTTAGGACAGGTATCTGACGTGAAACCCCTGTAAACACACACAGGTATCTGATGCGCATGTACAGTTAGGACAGGTATCTGACGTGAAACCCCTGTAAACACACACAGGTATCTGATGCGCATGTACAGTTAGGACAGGTATCTGACGTGAAACCCCTGTAAACACACACAGGTATCTGATGCGCATGTACAGTTAGGACAGGTATCTGACGTGAAACCCCTGTAAACACACACAGGTATCTGATGCGCATGTACAGTTAGGACAGGTATCTGACGTGAAACCCCTGTAAACACACACACAGGTATCTGATGCGCATGTACAGTTAGGACAGGTATCTGACGTGAAACCCCTGTAAACACACACAGGTATCTGATGCGCATGTACAGTTAGGACAGGTATCTGACGTGAAACCCCTGTAAACACACACAGGTATCTGATGCGCATGTACAGTTAGGACAGGTATCTGACGTGAAACCCCTGTAAACACACACAGGTATCTGATGCGCATGTACAGTTAGGACAGGTATCTGACGTGAAACCCCTGTAAACACACACAGGTATCTGATGCGCATGTACAGTTAGGACAGGTATCTGACGTGAAACCCCTGTAAACACACACAGGTATCTGATGCGCATGTACAGTTAGGACAGGTATCTGACGTGAAACCCCTGTAAACACACACAGGTATCTGATGCGCATGTACAGTTAGGACAGGTATCTGACGTGAAACCCCTGTAAACACACACACAGGTATCTGATGCGCATGTACAGTTAGGACAGGTATCTGACGTGAAACCCCTGTAAACACACACAGGTATCTGATGCGCATGTACAGTTAGGACAGGTATCTGACGTGAAACCCCTGTAAACACACACAGGTATCTGATGCGCATGTACAGTTAGGACAGGTATCTGACGTGAAACCCCTGTAAACACACACAGGTATCTGATGCGCATGTACAGTTAGGACAGGTATCTGACGTGAAACCCCTGTAAACACACACAGGTATCTGATGCGCATGTACAGTTAGGACAGGTATCTGACGTGAAACCCCTGTAAACACACACACAGGTATCTGATGCGCATGTACAGTTAGGACAGGTATCTGACGTGAAACCCCTGTAAACACACACACAGGTATCTGATGCGCATGTACAGTTAGGACAGGTATCTGACGTGAAACCCCTGTAAACACACACAGGTATCTGATGCGCATGTACAGTTAGGACAGGTATCTGACGTGAAACCCCTGTAAACACACACAGGTATCTGATGCGCATGTACAGTTAGGACAGGTATCTGACGTGAAACCCCTGTAAACACACACAGGTATCTGATGCGCATGTACAGTTAGGACAGGTATCTGACGTGAAACCCCTGTAAACACACACAGGTATCTGATGCGCATGTACAGTTAGGACAGGTATCTGACGTGAAACCCCTGTAAACACACACAGGTATCTGATGCGCATGTACAGTTAGGACAGGTATCTGACGTGAAACCCCTGTAAACACACACAGGTATCTGATGCGCATGTACAGTTAGGACAGGTATCTGACGTGAAACCCCTGTAAACACACACACAGGTATCTGATGCGCATGTACAGTTAGGACAGGTATCTGACGTGAAACCCCTGTAAACACACACAGGTATCTGATGCGCATGTACAGTTAGGACAGGTATCTGACGTGAAACCCCTGTAAACACACACAGGTATCTGATGCGCATGTACAGTTAGGACAGGTATCTGACGTGAAACCCCTGTAAACACACACAGGTATCTGATGCGCATGTACAGTTAGGACAGGTATCTGACGTGAAACCCCTGTAAACACACACACAGGTATCTGATGCGCATGTACAGTTAGGACAGGTATCTGACGTGAAACCCCTGTAAACACACACAGGTATCTGATGCGCATGTACAGTTAGGACAGGTATCTGACGTGAAACCCCTGTAAACACACACAGGTATCTGATGCGCATGTACAGTTAGGACAGGTATCTGACGTGAAACCCCTGTAAACACACACAGGTATCTGATGCGCATGTACAGTTAGGACAGGTATCTGACGTGAAACCCCTGTAAACACACACAGGTATCTGATGCGCATGTACAGTTAGGACAGGTATCTGACGTGAAACCCCTGTAAACACACACAGGTATCTGATGCGCATGTACAGTTAGGACAGGTATCTGACGTGAAACCCCTGTAAACACACACAGGTATCTGATGCGCATGTACAGTTAGGACAGGTATCTGACGTGAAACCCCTGTAAACACACACAGGTATCTGATGCGCATGTACAGTTAGGACAGGTATCTGACGTGAAACCCCTGTAAACACACACAGGTATCTGATGCGCATGTACAGTTAGGACAGGTATCTGACGTGAAACCCCTGTAAACACACACAGGTATCTGATGCGCATGTACAGTTAGGACAGGTATCTGACGTGAAACCCCTGTAAACACACACAGGTATCTGATGCGCATGTACAGTTAGGACAGGTATCTGACGTGAAACCCCTGTAAACACACACAGGTATCTGATGCGCATGTACAGTTAGGACAGGTATCTGACGTGAAACCCCTGTAAACACACACAGGTATCTGATGCGCATGTACAGTTAGGACAGGTATCTGACGTGAAACCCCTGTAAACACACACAGGTATCTGATGCGCATGTACAGTTAGGACAGGTATCTGACGTGAAACCCCTGTAAACACACACAGGTATCTGATGCGCATGTACAGTTAGGACAGGTATCTGACGTGAAACCCCTGTAAACACACACACAGGTATCTGATGCGCATGTACAGTTAGGACAGGTATCTGACGTGAAACCCCTGTAAACACACACAGGTATCTGATGCGCATGTACAGTTAGGACAGGTATCTGACGTGAAACCCCTGTAAACACACACAGGTATCTGATGCGCATGTACAGTTAGGACAGGTATCTGACGTGAAACCCCTGTAAACACACACACAGGTATCTGATGCGCATGTACAGTTAGGACAGGTATCTGACGTGAAACCCCTGTAAACACACACACAGGTATCTGATGCGCATGTACAGTTAGGACAGGTATCTGACGTGAAACCCCTGTAAACACACACAGGTATCTGATGCGCATGTACAGTTAGGACAGGTATCTGACGTGAAACCCCTGTAAACACACACACAGGTATCTGATGCGCATGTACAGTTAGGACAGGTATCTGACGTGAAACCCCTGTAAACACACACAGGTATCTGATGCGCATGTACAGTTAGGACAGGTATCTGACGTGAAACCCCTGTAAACACACACAGGTATCTGATGCGCATGTACAGTTAGGACAGGTATCTGACGTGAAACCCCTGTAAACACACACAGGTATCTGATGCGCATGTACAGTTAGGACAGGTATCTGACGTGAAACCCCTGTAAACACACACAGGTATCTGATGCGCATGTACAGTTAGGACAGGTATCTGACGTGAAACCCCTGTAAACACACACAGGTATCTGATGCGCATGTACAGTTAGGACAGGTATCTGACGTGAAACCCCTGTAAACACACACAGGTATCTGATGCGCATGTACAGTTAGGACAGGTATCTGACGTGAAACCCCTGTAAACACACACAGGTATCTGATGCGCATGTACAGTTAGGACAGGTATCTGACGTGAAACCCCTGTAAACACACACAGGTATCTGATGCGCATGTACAGTTAGGACAGGTATCTGACGTGAAACCCCTGTAAACACACACAGGTATCTGATGCGCATGTACAGTTAGGACAGGTATCTGACGTGAAACCCCTGTAAACACACACAGGTATCTGATGCGCATGTACAGTTAGGACAGGTATCTGACGTGAAACCCCTGTAAACACACACAGGTATCTGATGCGCATGTACAGTTAGGACAGGTATCTGACGTGAAACCCCTGTAAACACACACAGGTATCTGATGCGCATGTACAGTTAGGACAGGTATCTGACGTGAAACCCCTGTAAACACACACAGGTATCTGATGCGCATGTACAGTTAGGACAGGTATCTGACGTGAAACCCCTGTAAACACACACAGGTATCTGATGCGCATGTACAGTTAGGACAGGTATCTGACGTGAAACCCCTGTAAACACACACAGGTATCTGATGCGCATGTACAGTTAGGACAGGTATCTGACGTGAAACCCCTGTAAACACACACAGGTATCTGATGCGCATGTACAGTTAGGACAGGTATCTGACGTGAAACCCCTGTAAACACACACACAGGTATCTGATGCGCATGTACAGTTAGGACAGGTATCTGACGTGAAACCCCTGTAAACACACACACAGGTATCTGATGCGCATGTACAGTTAGGACAGGTATCTGACGTGAAACCCCTGTAAACACACACAGGTATCTGATGCGCATGTACAGTTAGGACAGGTATCTGACGTGAAACCCCTGTAAACACACACAGGTATCTGATGCGCATGTACAGTTAGGACAGGTATCTGACGTGAAACCCCTGTAAACACACACAGGTATCTGATGCGCATGTACAGTTAGGACAGGTATCTGACGTGAAACCCCTGTAAACACACACACAGGTATCTGATGCGCATGTACAGTTAGGACAGGTATCTGACGTGAAACCCCTGTAAACACACACACAGGTATCTGATGCGCATGTACAGTTAGGACAGGTATCTGACGTGAAACCCCTGTAAACACACACACAGGTATCTGATGCGCATGTACAGTTAGGACAGGTATCTGACGTGAAACCCCTGTAAACACACACAGGTATCTGATGCGCATGTACAGTTAGGACAGGTATCTGACGTGAAACCCCTGTAAACACACACAGGTATCTGATGCGCATGTACAGTTAGGACAGGTATCTGACGTGAAACCCCTGTAAACACACACAGGTATCTGATGCGCATGTACAGTTAGGACAGGTATCTGACGTGAAACCCCTGTAAACACACACAGGTATCTGATGCGCATGTACAGTTAGGACAGGTATCTGACGTGAAACCCCTGTAAACACACACAGGTATCTGATGCGCATGTACAGTTAGGACAGGTATCTGACGTGAAACCCCTGTAAACACACACCAGTATCTGATGCGCATGTACAGTTAGGACAGGTATCTGACGTGAAACCCCTGTAAACACACACAGGTATCTGATGCGCATGTACAGTTAGGACAGGTATCTGACGTGAAACCCCTGTAAACACACACAGGTATCTGATGCGCATGTACAGTTAGGACAGGTATCTGACGTGAAACCCCTGTAAACACACACAGGTATCTGATGCGCATGTACAGTTAGGACAGGTATCTGACGTGAAACCCCTGTAAACACACACACAGGTATCTGATGCGCATGTACAGTTAGGACAGGTATCTGACGTGAAACCCCTGTAAACACACACAGGTATCTGATGCGCATGTACAGTTAGGACAGGTATCTGACGTGAAACCCCTGTAAACACACACAGGTATCTGATGCGCATGTACAGTTAGGACAGGTATCTGACGTGAAACCCCTGTAAACACACACAGGTATCTGATGCGCATGTACAGTTAGGACAGGTATCTGACGTGAAACCCCTGTAAACACACACACAGGTATCTGATGCGCATGTACAGTTAGGACAGGTATCTGACGTGAAACCCCTGTAAACACACACAGGTATCTGATGCGCATGTACAGTTAGGACAGGTATCTGACGTGAAACCCCTGTAAACACACACAGGTATCTGATGCGCATGTACAGTTAGGACAGGTATCTGACGTGAAACCCCTGTAAACACACACAGGTATCTGATGCGCATGTACAGTTAGGACAGGTATCTGACGTGAAACCCCTGTAAACACACACAGGTATCTGATGCGCATGTACAGTTAGGACAGGTATCTGACGTGAAACCCCTGTAAACACACACAGGTATCTGATGCGCATGTACAGTTAGGACAGGTATCTGACGTGAAACCCCTGTAAACACACACAGGTATCTGATGCGCATGTACAGTTAGGACAGGTATCTGACGTGAAACCCCTGTAAACACACACAGGTATCTGATGCGCATGTACAGTTAGGACAGGTATCTGACGTGAAACCCCTGTAAACACACACAGGTATCTGATGCGCATGTACAGTTAGGACAGGTATCTGGCGTGAAACCCCTGTAAACACACACAACGGTATCTGATGCGCATGTACAGTTAGGACAGGTATCTGACGTGAAACCCCTGTAAACACACACCGGTATCTGATGCGCATGTACAGTTAGGACAGGTATCTGGCGTGAAACCCTGTAAACACACACAGGTATCTGATGCGCATGTACAGTTAGGACAGGTATCTGACGTGAAACCCCTGTAAACACACACACAGGCATCTGATGCGCATGTACAGTTAGGACAGGTATCTGCGTGAAACCCCTGTAAACACACACACAGGTATCTGATGCGCATGTACAGTTAGGACAGGTATCTGACGTGAAACCCTGTAAACACACCAGGTATCTGATGCGCATGTACAGTTAGGACAGGTATCTGACGTGAAACCCCTGTAACACACACACAGGTATCTGATGCGCATGTACAGTTAGGACAGGTATCTGACGTGAAACCCCTGTAAAACACACACAGGTATCTGATGCGCATGTACAGTTAGGACAGGTCTGACGTGAAACCCCTGTAAACACACACACAGGTATCTGATGCACATGTACAGTTAGGACAGGTATCTGCGTGAAACCCTGTAAAACACACACACAGGTATCTGATGCGCATGTACAGTTAGGACAGGTATATCTGACGTGAAACCCCTGTAAACACACACCGGTATCTGATGCGCATGTACAGTTAGGACAGGTATCTGACGTGAAACCCCTGTAAACACACACCGGTATCTGATGCGCATGTACAGTTAGGACAGGTATCTGGTGAAACCCCTGTAAACACACACACAGGTATCTGATGCACATGTAGAGTTAGGACAGGTATCTGCGTGAAACCCCTGTAAACACACACACAGGTATCTGATGCGCATGTACAGTTAGGACAGGTATCTGCGTGAAACCCCTGTAAACACACACAGGTATCTGATGCGCATGTACAGTTAGGACAGGTATCTGACGTGAAACCCCTGTAAACACACACAGGTATCTGATGCGCATGTACAGTTAGGACAGGTATCTGACGTGAAACCCCTGTAAACACACACC
>NW_024121876.1:15836343-15950580 GCF_016745375.1 Pimephales promelas | reverse complement strand
TTGATGCGCATGTACAGTTAGGACAGGTATCTGGCGTGAAACCCTGTAAACACACACACAGGTATCTGATGCGCATGTACAGTTAGGACAGGTATCTGGCGTGAAACCCCTGTAAACACACACAGGTAGATGCGCATGTACAGTTAGGACAGGTATCTGGCGTGAAACCCTGTAAACACACCACAGGTATCTGATGCGCATGTACAGTTAGGACAGGTATCTGACGTGAAACCCCTGTAAACAACACACAGGTATCTGATGCGCATGTACAGTTAGGACAGGTATCTGCGTGAAACCCTGTAAACACACACACTGAGGTATCTGATGCGCATGTACAGTTAGGACAGGTATCTGCGTGAACCCCTGTAAACACACACACAGGTATCTGATGCGCATGTACAGTTAGGACAGGTATCTGACGTGAAACCCTGTAAACACACACAGGTATCTGATGCGCATGTACAGTTAGGACAGGTATCTGGCGTGAAACCCTGTAAACACACACACAGGTATCTGATGCGCATGTACAGTTAGGACAGGTATCTGACGTGAAACCCTGTAAACACACACAGGTATCTGATGCGCATGTACAGTTAGGACAGGTATCTGGCGTGAAACCCTGTAAACACAACAGGTATCTGATGCGCATGTACAGTTAGGACAGGTATCTGACGTGAAACCCCTGTAAACACACACACAGGTATCTGATGCGCATGTACAGTTAGGACAGGTATCTGCGTGAAACCCCTGTAAACACACACACAGGTATCTGATGCGCATGTACAGTTAGGACAGGTATCTGACGTGAAACCCCTGTAAACACACACACAGGTATCTGATGCGCATGTACAGTTAGGACAGGTATCTGACGTGAAACCCCTGTAAACACACACCGGTATCTGATGCGCATGTACAGTTAGGACAGGTATCTGACGTGAAACCCTGTAAACACACACAGGTATCTGATGCGCATGTACAGTTAGGACAGGTATCTGGCGTGAAACCCCTGTAAACACACACACAGGTATCTGATGCGCATGTACAGTTAGGACAGGTATCTGACGTGAAACCCCTGTAAACACACACACAGGTATCTGATGCGCATGTACAGTTAGGACAGGTATCTGACGTGAAACCCCTGTAAACACACACAGGTATCTGATGCGCATGTACAGTTAGGACAGGTATCTGACGTGAAACCCCTGTAAACACACACAGGTATCTGATGCGCATGTACAGTTAGGACAGGTATCTGGCGTGAAACCCCTGTAAACACACACAGGTATCTGATGCGCATGTACAGTTAGGACAGGTATCTGACGTGAAACCCCTGTAAACACACACAGGTATCTGATGCGCATGTACAGTTAGGACAGGTATCTGGCGTGAAACCCCTGTAAACACACACACAGGTATCTGATGCGCATGTACAGTTAGGACAGGTATCTGACGTGAAACCCCTGTAAACACACACAGGTATCTGATGCGCATGTACAGTTAGGACAGGTATCTGACGTGAAACCCCTGTAAACACACACAGGTATCTGATGCGCATGTACAGTTAGGACAGGTATCTGACGTGAAACCCCTGTAAACACACACAGGTATCTGATGCGCATGTACAGTTAGGACAGGTATCTGACGTGAAACCCCTGTAACACACACACAGGTATCTGATGCGCATGTACAGTTAGGACAGGTATCTGACGTGAAACCCCTGTAAACACACACAGGTATCTGATGCGCATGTACAGTTAGGACAGGTATCTGACGTGAAACCCCTGTAAACACACACAGGTATCTGATGCGCATGTACAGTTAGGACAGGTATCTGACGTGAAACCCCTGTAAACACACACAGGTATCTGATGCGCATGTACAGTTAGGACAGGTATCTGACGTGAAACCCCTGTAAACACACACAGGTATCTGATGCGCATGTACAGTTAGGACAGGTATCTGACGTGAAACCCCTGTAAACACACACACAGGTATCTGATGCGCATGTACAGTTAGGACAGGTATCTGACGTGAAACCCCTGTAAACACACACACAGGTATCTGATGCGCATGTACAGTTAGGACAGGTATCTGACGTGAAACCCCTGTAAACACACACACAGGTATCTGATGCGCATGTACAGTTAGGACAGGTATCTGACGTGAAACCCCTGTAAACACACACACAGGTATCTGATGCGCATGTACAGTTAGGACAGGTATCTGACGTGAAACCCCTGTAAACACACACACAGGTATCTGATGCGCATGTACAGTTAGGACAGGTATCTGGCGTGAAACCCCTGTAAACACACACACAGGTATCTGATGCGCATGTACAGTTAGGACAGGTATCTGACGTGAAACCCCTGTAAACACACACACAGGTATCTGATGCGCATGTACAGTTAGGACAGGTATCTGACGTGAAACCCCTGTAAACACACACACAGGTATCTGATGCGCATGTACAGTTAGGACAGGTATCTGACGTGAAACCCCTGTAAACACACACAGGTATCTGATGCGCATGTACAGTTAGGACAGGTATCTGACGTGAAACCCCTGTAAACACACACACAGGTATCTGATGCGCATGTACAGTTAGGACAGGTATCTGACGTGAAACCCCTGTAAACACACACACAGGTATCTGATGCGCATGTACAGTTAGGACAGGTATCTGACGTGAAACCCCTGTAAACACACACAGGTATCTGATGCGCATGTACAGTTAGGACAGGTATCTGACGTGAAACCCCTGTAAACACACACACAGGTATCTGATGCGCATGTACAGTTAGGACAGGTATCTGACGTGAAACCCCTGTAAACACACACACAGGTATCTGATGCGCATGTACAGTTAGGACAGGTATCTGACGTGAAACCCCTGTAAACACACACACAGGTATCTGATGCGCATGTACAGTTAGGACAGGTATCTGGCGTGAAACCCCTGTAAACACACACAGGTATCTGATGCGCATGTACAGTTAGGACAGGTATCTGACGTGAAACCCCTGTAAACACACACAGGTATCTGATGCGCATGTACAGTTAGGACAGGTATCTGACGTGAAACCCCTGTAAACACACACAGGTATCTGATGCGCATGTACAGTTAGGACAGGTATCTGACGTGAAACCCCTGTAAACACACACAGGTATCTGATGCGCATGTACAGTTAGGACAGGTATCTGACGTGAAACCCCTGTAAACACACACACAGGTATCTGATGCGCATGTACAGTTAGGACAGGTATCTGACGTGAAACCCCTGTAAACACACACAGGTATCTGATGCGCATGTACAGTTAGGACAGGTATCTGACGTGAAACCCCTGTAAACACACACAGGTATCTGATGCGCATGTACAGTTAGGACAGGTATCTGACGTGAAACCCCTGTAAACACACACAGGTATCTGATGCGCATGTACAGTTAGGACAGGTATCTGACGTGAAACCCCTGTAAACACACACAGGTATCTGATGCGCATGTACAGTTAGGACAGGTATCTGACGTGAAACCCCTGTAAACACACACACAGGTATCTGATGCGCATGTACAGTTAGGACAGGTATCTGACGTGAAACCCCTGTAAACACACACAGGTATCTGATGCGCATGTACAGTTAGGACAGGTATCTGACGTGAAACCCCTGTAAACACACACACAGGTATCTGATGCGCATGTACAGTTAGGACAGGTATCTGACGTGAAACCCCTGTAAACACACACAGGTATCTGATGCGCATGTACAGTTAGGACAGGTATCTGACGTGAAACCCCTGTAAACACACACACAGGTATCTGATGCGCATGTACAGTTAGGACAGGTATCTGACGTGAAACCCCTGTAAACACACACACAGGTATCTGATGCGCATGTACAGTTAGGACAGGTATCTGACGTGAAACCCCTGTAAACACACACAGGTATCTGATGCGCATGTACAGTTAGGACAGGTATCTGACGTGAAACCCCTGTAAACACACACAGGTATCTGATGCGCATGTACAGTTAGGACAGGTATCTGACGTGAAACCCCTGTAAACACACACAGGTATCTGATGCGCATGTACAGTTAGGACAGGTATCTGACGTGAAACCCCTGTAAACACACACAGGTATCTGATGCGCATGTACAGTTAGGACAGGTATCTGACGTGAAACCCCTGTAAACACACACACAGGTATCTGATGCGCATGTACAGTTAGGACAGGTATCTGACGTGAAACCCCTGTAAACACACACACAGGTATCTGATGCGCATGTACAGTTAGGACAGGTATCTGACGTGAAACCCCTGTAAACACACACAGGTATCTGATGCGCATGTACAGTTAGGACAGGTATCTGACGTGAAACCCCTGTAAACACACACACAGGTATCTGATGCGCATGTACAGTTAGGACAGGTATCTGACGTGAAACCCCTGTAAACACACACAGGTATCTGATGCGCATGTACAGTTAGGACAGGTATCTGACGTGAAACCCCTGTAAACACACACACAGGTATCTGATGCGCATGTACAGTTAGGACAGGTATCTGACGTGAAACCCCTGTAAACACACACACAGGTATCTGATGCGCATGTACAGTTAGGACAGGTATCTGACGTGAAACCCCTGTAAACACACACAGGTATCTGATGCGCATGTACAGTTAGGACAGGTATCTGACGTGAAACCCCTGTAAACACACACAGGTATCTGATGCGCATGTACAGTTAGGACAGGTATCTGACGTGAAACCCCTGTAAACACACACACAGGTATCTGATGCGCATGTACAGTTAGGACAGGTATCTGACGTGAAACCCCTGTAAACACACACACAGGTATCTGATGCGCATGTACAGTTAGGACAGGTATCTGACGTGAAACCCCTGTAAACACACACAGGTATCTGATGCGCATGTACAGTTAGGACAGGTATCTGACGTGAAACCCCTGTAAACACACACAGGTATCTGATGCGCATGTACAGTTAGGACAGGTATCTGACGTGAAACCCCTGTAAACACACACAGGTATCTGATGCGCATGTACAGTTAGGACAGGTATCTGACGTGAAACCCCTGTAAACACACACAGGTATCTGATGCGCATGTACAGTTAGGACAGGTATCTGACGTGAAACCCCTGTAAACACACACAGGTATCTGATGCGCATGTACAGTTAGGACAGGTATCTGACGTGAAACCCCTGTAAACACACACAGGTATCTGATGCGCATGTACAGTTAGGACAGGTATCTGACGTGAAACCCCTGTAAACACACACACAGGTATCTGATGCGCATGTACAGTTAGGACAGGTATCTGACGTGAAACCCCTGTAAACACACACAGGTATCTGATGCGCATGTACAGTTAGGACAGGTATCTGACGTGAAACCCCTGTAAACACACACAGGTATCTGATGCGCATGTACAGTTAGGACAGGTATCTGACGTGAAACCCCTGTAAACACACACAGGTATCTGATGCGCATGTACAGTTAGGACAGGTATCTGACGTGAAACCCCTGTAAACACACACAGGTATCTGATGCGCATGTACAGTTAGGACAGGTATCTGACGTGAAACCCCTGTAAACACACACAGGTATCTGATGCGCATGTACAGTTAGGACAGGTATCTGACGTGAAACCCCTGTAAACACACACAGGTATCTGATGCGCATGTACAGTTAGGACAGGTATCTGACGTGAAACCCCTGTAAACACACACACAGGTATCTGATGCGCATGTACAGTTAGGACAGGTATCTGACGTGAAACCCCTGTAAACACACACACAGGTATCTGATGCGCATGTACAGTTAGGACAGGTATCTGACGTGAAACCCCTGTAAACACACACACAGGTATCTGATGCGCATGTACAGTTAGGACAGGTATCTGACGTGAAACCCCTGTAAACACACACACAGGTATCTGATGCGCATGTACAGTTAGGACAGGTATCTGACGTGAAACCCCTGTAAACACACACACAGGTATCTGATGCGCATGTACAGTTAGGACAGGTATCTGACGTGAAACCCCTGTAAACACACACACAGGTATCTGATGCGCATGTACAGTTAGGACAGGTATCTGACGTGAAACCCCTGTAAACACACACAGGTATCTGATGCGCATGTACAGTTAGGACAGGTATCTGACGTGAAACCCCTGTAAACACACACACAGGTATCTGATGCGCATGTACAGTTAGGACAGGTATCTGACGTGAAACCCCTGTAAACACACACAGGTATCTGATGCGCATGTACAGTTAGGACAGGTATCTGACGTGAAACCCCTGTAAACACACACAGGTATCTGATGCGCATGTACAGTTAGGACAGGTATCTGACGTGAAACCCCTGTAAACACACACAGGTATCTGATGCGCATGTACAGTTAGGACAGGTATCTGACGTGAAACCCCTGTAAACACACACAGGTATCTGATGCGCATGTACAGTTAGGACAGGTATCTGACGTGAAACCCCTGTAAACACACACACAGGTATCTGATGCGCATGTACAGTTAGGACAGGTATCTGACGTGAAACCCCTGTAAACACACACACAGGTATCTGATGCGCATGTACAGTTAGGACAGGTATCTGACGTGAAACCCCTGTAAACACACACACAGGTATCTGATGCGCATGTACAGTTAGGACAGGTATCTGACGTGAAACCCCTGTAAACACACACAGGTATCTGATGCGCATGTACAGTTAGGACAGGTATCTGACGTGAAACCCCTGTAAACACACACACAGGTATCTGATGCGCATGTACAGTTAGGACAGGTATCTGACGTGAAACCCCTGTAAACACACACACAGGTATCTGATGCGCATGTACAGTTAGGACAGGTATCTGACGTGAAACCCCTGTAAACACACACAGGTATCTGATGCGCATGTACAGTTAGGACAGGTATCTGACGTGAAACCCCTGTAAACACACACACAGGTATCTGATGCGCATGTACAGTTAGGACAGGTATCTGACGTGAAACCCCTGTAAACACACACAGGTATCTGATGCGCATGTACAGTTAGGACAGGTATCTGACGTGAAACCCCTGTAAACACACACAGGTATCTGATGCGCATGTACAGTTAGGACAGGTATCTGACGTGAAACCCCTGTAAACACACACACAGGTATCTGATGCGCATGTACAGTTAGGACAGGTATCTGACGTGAAACCCCTGTAAACACACACAGGTATCTGATGCGCATGTACAGTTAGGACAGGTATCTGACGTGAAACCCCTGTAAACACACACACAGGTATCTGATGCGCATGTACAGTTAGGACAGGTATCTGACGTGAAACCCCTGTAAACACACACAGGTATCTGATGCGCATGTACAGTTAGGACAGGTATCTGACGTGAAACCCCTGTAAACACACACAGGTATCTGATGCGCATGTACAGTTAGGACAGGTATCTGACGTGAAACCCCTGTAAACACACACACAGGTATCTGATGCGCATGTACAGTTAGGACAGGTATCTGACGTGAAACCCCTGTAAACACACACACAGGTATCTGATGCGCATGTACAGTTAGGACAGGTATCTGACGTGAAACCCCTGTAAACACACACACAGGTATCTGATGCGCATGTACAGTTAGGACAGGTATCTGACGTGAAACCCCTGTAAACACACACACAGGTATCTGATGCGCATGTACAGTTAGGACAGGTATCTGACGTGAAACCCCTGTAAACACACACACAGGTATCTGATGCGCATGTACAGTTAGGACAGGTATCTGACGTGAAACCCCTGTAAACACACACACAGGTATCTGATGCGCATGTACAGTTAGGACAGGTATCTGACGTGAAACCCCTGTAAACACACACAGGTATCTGATGCGCATGTACAGTTAGGACAGGTATCTGACGTGAAACCCCTGTAAACACACACACAGGTATCTGATGCGCATGTACAGTTAGGACAGGTATCTGACGTGAAACCCCTGTAAACACACACAGGTATCTGATGCGCATGTACAGTTAGGACAGGTATCTGACGTGAAACCCCTGTAAACACACACACAGGTATCTGATGCGCATGTACAGTTAGGACAGGTATCTGACGTGAAACCCCTGTAAACACACACAGGTATCTGATGCGCATGTACAGTTAGGACAGGTATCTGACGTGAAACCCCTGTAAACACACACAGGTATCTGATGCGCATGTACAGTTAGGACAGGTATCTGACGTGAAACCCCTGTAAACACACACAGGTATCTGATGCGCATGTACAGTTAGGACAGGTATCTGACGTGAAACCCCTGTAAACACACACACAGGTATCTGATGCGCATGTACAGTTAGGACAGGTATCTGACGTGAAACCCCTGTAAACACACACAGGTATCTGATGCGCATGTACAGTTAGGACAGGTATCTGACGTGAAACCCCTGTAAACACACACACAGGTATCTGATGCGCATGTACAGTTAGGACAGGTATCTGACGTGAAACCCCTGTAAACACACACACAGGTATCTGATGCGCATGTACAGTTAGGACAGGTATCTGACGTGAAACCCCTGTAAACACACACAGGTATCTGATGCGCATGTACAGTTAGGACAGGTATCTGACGTGAAACCCCTGTAAACACACACACAGGTATCTGATGCGCATGTACAGTTAGGACAGGTATCTGACGTGAAACCCCTGTAAACACACACAGGTATCTGATGCGCATGTACAGTTAGGACAGGTATCTGACGTGAAACCCCTGTAAACACACACACAGGTATCTGATGCGCATGTACAGTTAGGACAGGTATCTGACGTGAAACCCCTGTAAACACACACAGGTATCTGATGCGCATGTACAGTTAGGACAGGTATCTGACGTGAAACCCCTGTAAACACACACAGGTATCTGATGCGCATGTACAGTTAGGACAGGTATCTGACGTGAAACCCCTGTAAACACACACAGGTATCTGATGCGCATGTACAGTTAGGACAGGTATCTGACGTG
The DNA here is from genome assembly GCF_016745375.1 of Pimephales promelas. Next base: position 15,941,529 of record NW_024121876.1, on the reverse strand, counting down.
AAACCCCTGTAAACACACACAGGTATCTGATGCGCATGTACAGTTAGGACAGGTATCTGACGTGAAACCCCTGTAAACACACACACAGGTATCTGATGCGCATGTACAGTTAGGACAGGTATCTGACGTGAAACCCCTGTAAACACACACAGGTATCTGATGCGCATGTACAGTTAGGACAGGTATCTGACGTGAAACCCCTGTAAACACACACAGGTATCTGATGCGCATGTACAGTTAGGACAGGTATCTGACGTGAAACCCCTGTAAACACACACACAGGTATCTGATGCGCATGTACAGTTAGGACAGGTATCTGACGTGAAACCCCTGTAAACACACACACAGGTATCTGATGCGCATGTACAGTTAGGACAGGTATCTGACGTGAAACCCCTGTAAACACACACACAGGTATCTGATGCGCATGTACAGTTAGGACAGGTATCTGACGTGAAACCCCTGTAAACACACACACAGGTATCTGATGCGCATGTACAGTTAGGACAGGTATCTGACGTGAAACCCCTGTAAACACACACAGGTATCTGATGCGCATGTACAGTTAGGACAGGTATCTGACGTGAAACCCCTGTAAACACACACACAGGTATCTGATGCGCATGTACAGTTAGGACAGGTATCTGACGTGAAACCCCTGTAAACACACACACAGGTATCTGATGCGCATGTACAGTTAGGACAGGTATCTGACGTGAAACCCCTGTAAACACACACACAGGTATCTGATGCGCATGTACAGTTAGGACAGGTATCTGACGTGAAACCCCTGTAAACACACACACAGGTATCTGATGCGCATGTACAGTTAGGACAGGTATCTGACGTGAAACCCCTGTAAACACACACACAGGTATCTGATGCGCATGTACAGTTAGGACAGGTATCTGACGTGAAACCCCTGTAAACACACACAGGTATCTGATGCGCATGTACAGTTAGGACAGGTATCTGACGTGAAACCCCTGTAAACACACACACAGTATCTGATGCGCATGTACAGTTAGGACAGGTATCTGACGTGAAACCCCTGTAAACACACACACAGGTATCTGATGCGCATGTACAGTTAGGACAGGTATCTGACGTGAAACCCCTGTAAACACACACACAGGTATCTGATGCGCATGTACAGTTAGGACAGGTATCTGACGTGAAACCCCTGTAAACACACACACAGGTATCTGATGCGCATGTACAGTTAGGACAGGTATCTGACGTGAAACCCCTGTAAACACACACACAGGTATCTGATGCGCATGTACAGTTAGGACAGGTATCTGACGTGAAACCCCTGTAAACACACACACAGGTATCTGATGCGCATGTACAGTTAGGACAGGTATCTGACGTGAAACCCCTGTAAACACACACACAGGTATCTGATGCGCATGTACAGTTAGGACAGGTATCTGACGTGAAACCCCTGTAAACACACACACAGGTATCTGATGCGCATGTACAGTTAGGACAGGTATCTGACGTGAAACCCCTGTAAACACACACACAGGTATCTGATGCGCATGTACAGTTAGGACAGGTATCTGACGTGAAACCCCTGTAAACACACACACAGGTATCTGATGCGCATGTACAGTTAGGACAGGTATCTGACGTGAAACCCCTGTAAACACACACACAGGTATCTGATGCGCATGTACAGTTAGGACAGGTATCTGACGTGAAACCCCTGTAAACACACACACAGGTATCTGATGCGCATGTACAGTTAGGACAGGTATCTGACGTGAAACCCCTGTAAACACACACACAGGTATCTGATGCGCATGTACAGTTAGGACAGGTATCTGACGTGAAACCCCTGTAAACACACACAGGTATCTGATGCGCATGTACAGTTAGGACAGGTATCTGACGTGAAACCCCTGTAAACACACACACAGGTATCTGATGCGCATGTACAGTTAGGACAGGTATCTGACGTGAAACCCCTGTAAACACACACAGGTATCTGATGCGCATGTACAGTTAGGACAGGTATCTGACGTGAAACCCCTGTAAACACACACAGGTATCTGATGCGCATGTACAGTTAGGACAGGTATCTGACGTGAAACCCCTGTAAACACACACACAGGTATCTGATGCGCATGTACAGTTAGGACAGGTATCTGACGTGAAACCCCTGTAAACACACACACAGGTATCTGATGCGCATGTACAGTTAGGACAGGTATCTGACGTGAAACCCCTGTAAACACACACAGGTATCTGATGCGCATGTACAGTTAGGACAGGTATCTGACGTGAAACCCCTGTAAACACACACAGGTATCTGATGCGCATGTACAGTTAGGACAGGTATCTGACGTGAAACCCCTGTAAACACACACACAGGTATCTGATGCGCATGTACAGTTAGGACAGGTATCTGACGTGAAACCCCTGTAAACACACACACAGGTATCTGATGCGCATGTACAGTTAGGACAGGTATCTGACGTGAAACCCCTGTAAACACACACAGGTATCTGATGCGCATGTACAGTTAGGACAGGTATCTGACGTGAAACCCCTGTAAACACACACACAGGTATCTGATGCGCATGTACAGTTAGGACAGGTATCTGACGTGAAACCCCTGTAAACACACACACAGGTATCTGATGCGCATGTACAGTTAGGACAGGTATCTGACGTGAAACCCCTGTAAACACACACAGGTATCTGATGCGCATGTACAGTTAGGACAGGTATCTGACGTGAAACCCCTGTAAACACACACACAGGTATCTGATGCGCATGTACAGTTAGGACAGGTATCTGACGTGAAACCCCTGTAAACACACACACAGGTATCTGATGCGCATGTACAGTTAGGACAGGTATCTGACGTGAAACCCCTGTAAACACACACACAGGTATCTGATGCGCATGTACAGTTAGGACAGGTATCTGACGTGAAACCCCTGTAAACACACACAGGTATCTGATGCGCATGTACAGTTAGGACAGGTATCTGACGTGAAACCCCTGTAAACACACACACAGGTATCTGATGCGCATGTACAGTTAGGACAGGTATCTGACGTGAAACCCCTGTAAACACACACAGGTATCTGATGCGCATGTACAGTTAGGACAGGTATCTGACGTGAAACCCCTGTAAACACACACAGGTATCTGATGCGCATGTACAGTTAGGACAGGTATCTGACGTGAAACCCCTGTAAACACACACACAGGTATCTGATGCGCATGTACAGTTAGGACAGGTATCTGACGTGAAACCCCTGTAAACACACACACAGGTATCTGATGCGCATGTACAGTTAGGACAGGTATCTGACGTGAAACCCCTGTAAACACACACACAGGTATCTGATGCGCATGTACAGTTAGGACAGGTATCTGACGTGAAACCCCTGTAAACACACACACAGGTATCTGATGCGCATGTACAGTTAGGACAGGTATCTGACGTGAAACCCCTGTAAACACACACAGGTATCTGATGCGCATGTACAGTTAGGACAGGTATCTGACGTGAAACCCCTGTAAACACACACAGGTATCTGATGCGCATGTACAGTTAGGACAGGTATCTGACGTGAAACCCCTGTAAACACACACACAGGTATCTGATGCGCATGTACAGTTAGGACAGGTATCTGACGTGAAACCCCTGTAAACACACACACAGGTATCTGATGCGCATGTACAGTTAGGACAGGTATCTGACGTGAAACCCCTGTAAACACACACACAGGTATCTGATGCGCATGTACAGTTAGGACAGGTATCTGACGTGAAACCCCTGTAAACACACACACAGGTATCTGATGCGCATGTACAGTTAGGACAGGTATCTGACGTGAAACCCCTGTAAACACACACACAGTATCTGATGCGCATGTACAGTTAGGACAGGTATCTGACGTGAAACCCCTGTAAACACACACAGGTATCTGATGCGCATGTACAGTTAGGACAGGTATCTGACGTGAAACCCCTGTAAACACACACACAGGTATCTGATGCGCATGTACAGTTAGGACAGGTATCTGACGTGAAACCCCTGTAAACACACACACAGGTATCTGATGCGCATGTACAGTTAGGACAGGTATCTGACGTGAAACCCCTGTAAACACACACAGGTATCTGATGCGCATGTACAGTTAGGACAGGTATCTGACGTGAAACCCCTGTAAACACACACACAGGTATCTGATGCGCATGTACAGTTAGGACAGGTATCTGACGTGAAACCCCTGTAAACACACACACAGGTATCTGATGCGCATGTACAGTTAGGACAGGTATCTGACGTGAAACCCCTGTAAACACACACAGGTATCTGATGCGCATGTACAGTTAGGACAGGTATCTGACGTGAAACCCCTGTAAACACACACAGGTATCTGATGCGCATGTACAGTTAGGACAGGTATCTGACGTGAAACCCCTGTAAACACACACAGGTATCTGATGCGCATGTACAGTTAGGACAGGTATCTGACGTGAAACCCCTGTAAACACACACACAGGTATCTGATGCGCATGTACAGTTAGGACAGGTATCTGACGTGAAACCCCTGTAAACACACACACAGGTATCTGATGCGCATGTACAGTTAGGACAGGTATCTGACGTGAAACCCCTGTAAACACACACACAGGTATCTGATGCGCATGTACAGTTAGGACAGGTATCTGACGTGAAACCCCTGTAAACACACACAGGTATCTGATGCGCATGTACAGTTAGGACAGGTATCTGACGTGAAACCCCTGTAAACACACACACAGGTATCTGATGCGCATGTACAGTTAGGACAGGTATCTGACGTGAAACCCCTGTAAACACACACACAGGTATCTGATGCGCATGTACAGTTAGGACAGGTATCTGACGTGAAACCCCTGTAAACACACACACAGGTATCTGATGCGCATGTACAGTTAGGACAGGTATCTGACGTGAAACCCCTGTAAACACACACAGGTATCTGATGCGCATGTACAGTTAGGACAGGTATCTGACGTGAAACCCCTGTAAACACACACACAGGTATCTGATGCGCATGTACAGTTAGGACAGGTATCTGACGTGAAACCCCTGTAAACACACACACAGGTATCTGATGCGCATGTACAGTTAGGACAGGTATCTGACGTGAAACCCCTGTAAACACACACACAGGTATCTGATGCGCATGTACAGTTAGGACAGGTATCTGACGTGAAACCCCTGTAAACACACACACAGGTATCTGATGCGCATGTACAGTTAGGACAGGTATCTGACGTGAAACCCCTGTAAACACACACAGGTATCTGATGCGCATGTACAGTTAGGACAGGTATCTGACGTGAAACCCCTGTAAACACACACACAGGTATCTGATGCGCATGTACAGTTAGGACAGGTATCTGACGTGAAACCCCTGTAAACACACACACAGGTATCTGATGCGCATGTACAGTTAGGACAGGTATCTGACGTGAAACCCCTGTAAACACACACACAGGTATCTGATGCGCATGTACAGTTAGGACAGGTATCTGACGTGAAACCCCTGTAAACACACACACAGGTATCTGATGCGCATGTACAGTTAGGACAGGTATCTGACGTGAAACCCCTGTAAACACACACACAGGTATCTGATGCGCATGTACAGTTAGGACAGGTATCTGACGTGAAACCCCTGTAAACACACACACAGGTATCTGATGCGCATGTACAGTTAGGACAGGTATCTGACGTGAAACCCCTGTAAACACACACACAGGTATCTGATGCGCATGTACAGTTAGGACAGGTATCTGACGTGAAACCCCTGTAAACACACACACAGGTATCTGATGCGCATGTACAGTTAGGACAGGTATCTGACGTGAAACCCCTGTAAACACACACACAGGTATCTGATGCGCATGTACAGTTAGGACAGGTATCTGACGTGAAACCCCTGTAAACACACACACAGGTATCTGATGCGCATGTACAGTTAGGACAGGTATCTGACGTGAAACCCCTGTAAACACACACACAGGTATCTGATGCGCATGTACAGTTAGGACAGGTATCTGACGTGAAACCCCTGTAAACACACACAGGTATCTGATGCGCATGTACAGTTAGGACAGGTATCTGACGTGAAACCCCTGTAAACACACACACAGGTATCTGATGCGCATGTACAGTTAGGACAGGTATCTGACGTGAAACCCCTGTAAACACACACACAGGTATCTGATGCGCATGTACAGTTAGGACAGGTATCTGACGTGAAACCCCTGTAAACACACACACAGGTATCTGATGCGCATGTACAGTTAGGACAGGTATCTGACGTGAAACCCCTGTAAACACACACAGGTATCTGATGCGCATGTACAGTTAGGACAGGTATCTGACGTGAAACCCCTGTAAACACACACAGGTATCTGATGCGCATGTACAGTTAGGACAGGTATCTGACGTGAAACCCCTGTAAACACACACACAGGTATCTGATGCGCATGTACAGTTAGGACAGGTATCTGACGTGAAACCCCTGTAAACACACACACAGGTATCTGATGCGCATGTACAGTTAGGACAGGTATCTGACGTGAAACCCCTGTAAACACACACACAGGTATCTGATGCGCATGTACAGTTAGGACAGGTATCTGACGTGAAACCCCTGTAAACACACACACAGGTATCTGATGCGCATGTACAGTTAGGACAGGTATCTGACGTGAAACCCCTGTAAACACACACACAGGTATCTGATGCGCATGTACAGTTAGGACAGGTATCTGACGTGAAACCCCTGTAAACACACACACAGGTATCTGATGCGCATGTACAGTTAGGACAGGTATCTGACGTGAAACCCCTGTAAACACACACAGGTATCTGATGCGCATGTACAGTTAGGACAGGTATCTGACGTGAAACCCCTGTAAACACACACACAGGTATCTGATGCGCATGTACAGTTAGGACAGGTATCTGACGTGAAACCCCTGTAAACACACACACAGGTATCTGATGCGCATGTACAGTTAGGACAGGTATCTGACGTGAAACCCCTGTAAACACACACAGGTATCTGATGCGCATGTACAGTTAGGACAGGTATCTGACGTGAAACCCCTGTAAACACACACACAGGTATCTGATGCGCATGTACAGTTAGGACAGGTATCTGACGTGAAACCCCTGTAAACACACACACAGGTATCTGATGCGCATGTACAGTTAGGACAGGTATCTGACGTGAAACCCCTGTAAACACACACAGGTATCTGATGCGCATGTACAGTTAGGACAGGTATCTGACGTGAAACCCCTGTAAACACACACACAGGTATCTGATGCGCATGTACAGTTAGGACAGGTATCTGACGTGAAACCCCTGTAAACACACACACAGGTATCTGATGCGCATGTACAGTTAGGACAGGTATCTGACGTGAAACCCCTGTAAACACACACAGGTATCTGATGCGCATGTACAGTTAGGACAGGTATCTGACGTGAAACCCCTGTAAACACACACAGGTATCTGATGCGCATGTACAGTTAGGACAGGTATCTGACGTGAAACCCCTGTAAACACACACACAGGTATCTGATGCGCATGTACAGTTAGGACAGGTATCTGACGTGAAACCCCTGTAAACACACACACAGGTATCTGATGCGCATGTACAGTTAGGACAGGTATCTGACGTGAAACCCCTGTAAACACACACACAGGTATCTGATGCGCATGTACAGTTAGGACAGGTATCTGACGTGAAACCCCTGTAAACACACACACAGGTATCTGATGCGCATGTACAGTTAGGACAGGTATCTGACGTGAAACCCCTGTAAACACACACACAGGTATCTGATGCGCATGTACAGTTAGGACAGGTATCTGACGTGAAACCCCTGTAAACACACACACAGGTATCTGATGCGCATGTACAGTTAGGACAGGTATCTGACGTGAAACCCCTGTAAACACACACACAGGTATCTGATGCGCATGTACAGTTAGGACAGGTATCTGACGTGAAACCCCTGTAAACACACACAGGTATCTGATGCGCATGTACAGTTAGGACAGGTATCTGACGTGAAACCCCTGTAAACACACACAGGTATCTGATGCGCATGTACAGTTAGGACAGGTATCTGACGTGAAACCCCTGTAAACACACACACAGGTATCTGATGCGCATGTACAGTTAGGACAGGTATCTGACGTGAAACCCCTGTAAACACACACACAGGTATCTGATGCGCATGTACAGTTAGGACAGGTATCTGACGTGAAACCCCTGTAAACACACACACAGGTATCTGATGCGCATGTACAGTTAGGACAGGTATCTGACGTGAAACCCCTGTAAACACACACAGGTATCTGATGCGCATGTACAGTTAGGACAGGTATCTGACGTGAAACCCCTGTAAACACACACAGGTATCTGATGCGCATGTACAGTTAGGACAGGTATCTGACGTGAAACCCCTGTAAACACACACAGGTATCTGATGCGCATGTACAGTTAGGACAGGTATCTGACGTGAAACCCCTGTAAACACACACAGGTATCTGATGCGCATGTACAGTTAGGACAGGTATCTGACGTGAAACCCCTGTAAACACACACACAGGTATCTGATGCGCATGTACAGTTAGGACAGGTATCTGACGTGAAACCCCTGTAAACACACACAGGTATCTGATGCGCATGTACAGTTAGGACAGGTATCTGACGTGAAACCCCTGTAAACACACACAGGTATCTGATGCGCATGTACAGTTAGGACAGGTATCTGACGTGAAACCCCTGTAAACACACACAGGTATCTGATGCGCATGTACAGTTAGGACAGGTATCTGACGTGAAACCCCTGTAAACACACACAGGTATCTGATGCGCATGTACAGTTAGGACAGGTATCTGACGTGAAACCCCTGTAAACACACACAGGTATCTGATGCGCATGTACAGTTAGGACAGGTATCTGACGTGAAACCCCTGTAAACACACACAGGTATCTGATGCGCATGTACAGTTAGGACAGGTATCTGACGTGAAACCCCTGTAAACACACACACAGGTATCTGATGCGCATGTACAGTTAGGACAGGTATCTGACGTGAAACCCCTGTAAACACACACAGGTATCTGATGCGCATGTACAGTTAGGACAGGTATCTGACGTGAAACCCCTGTAAACACACACACAGGTATCTGATGCGCATGTACAGTTAGGACAGGTATCTGACGTGAAACCCCTGTAAACACACACACAGGTATCTGATGCGCATGTACAGTTAGGACAGGTATCTGACGTGAAACCCCTGTAAACACACACAGGTATCTGATGCGCATGTACAGTTAGGACAGGTATCTGACGTGAAACCCCTGTAAACACACACAGGGTATCTGATGCGCATGTACAGTTAGGACAGGTATCTGACGTGAAACCCCTGTAAACACACACAGGTATCTGATGCGCATGTACAGTTAGGACAGGTATCTGACGTGAAACCCCTGTAAACACACACAGGTATCTGATGCGCATGTACAGTTAGGACAGGTATCTGACGTGAAACCCCTGTAAACACACACACAGGTATCTGATGCGCATGTACAGTTAGGACAGGTATCTGACGTGAAACCCCTGTAAACACACACAGGTATCTGATGCGCATGTACAGTTAGGACAGGTATCTGACGTGAAACCCCTGTAAACACACACAGGTATCTGATGCGCATGTACAGTTAGGACAGGTATCTGACGTGAAACCCCTGTAAACACACACACAGGTATCTGATGCGCATGTACAGTTAGGACAGGTATCTGCGTGAAACCCCTGTAAAACACACACAGGTATCTGATGCGCATGTACAGTTAGGACAGGTATCTGACGTGAAACCCCTGTAAACACACACAGGTATCTGATGCGCATGTACAGTTAGGACAGGTATCTGACGTGAAACCCCTGTAAACACACACACAGGTATCTGATGCGCATGTACAGTTAGGACAGGTATCTGACGTGAAACCCCTGTAAACACACACACAGGTATCTGATGCGCATGTACAGTTAGGACAGGTATCTGACGTGAAACCCCTGTAAACACACACAGGTATCTGATGCGCATGTACAGTTAGGACAGGTATCTGACGTGAAACCCCTGTAAACACACACACAGGTATCTGATGCGCATGTACAGTTAGGACAGGTATCTGACGTGAAACCCCTGTAAACACACACAGGTATCTGATGCGCATGTACAGTTAGGACAGGTATCTGACGTGAAACCCCTGTAAACACACACACAGGTATCTGATGCGCATGTACAGTTAGGACAGGTATCTGACGTGAAACCCCTGTAAACACACACACAGGTATCTGATGCGCATGTACAGTTAGGACAGGTATCTGACGTGAAACCCTGTAAACACACACAGGTATCTGATGCGCATGTACAGTTAGGACAGGTATCTGGCGTGAAACCCCTGTAAACACACACAGGTATCTGATGCGCATGTACAGTTAGGACAGGTATCTGACGTGAAACCCCTGTAAACACACACACAGGTATCTGATGCGCATGTACAGTTAGGACAGGTATCTGACGTGAAACCCCTGTAAACACACACACAGGTATCTGATGCGCATGTACAGTTAGGACAGGTATCTGACGTGAAACCCCTGTAAACACACACACAGGTATCTGATGCGCATGTACAGTTAGGACAGGTATCTGCGTGAAACCCCTGTAAACACACACACAGGTATCTGATGCGCATGTACAGTTAGGACAGGTATCTGACGTGAAACCCTGTAAACACACACACAGGTATCTGATGCGCATGTACAGTTAGGACAGGTCTGCGTGAACCCCTGTAAACACACACACAGGTATCTGATGCGCATGTACAGTTAGGACAGGTATCTGGCGTGAAACCCCTGTAAACACACACACAGGTATCTGATGCGCATGTACAGTTAGGACAGGTATCTGGCGTGAACCCCTGTAAACACACACAGGTATCTGATGCGCATGTACAGTTAGGACAGGTATCTGCGTGAAACCCTGTAAACACACACACAGGTATCTGATGCGCATGTACAGTTAGGACAGGTATCTGACGTGAAACCCCTGTAAACACACCACCGGTATCTGATGCGCATGTACAGTTAGGACAGGTATCTGACGTGAAACCCCTGTAAACACACACACAGGTATCTGATGCGCATGTACAGTTAGGACAGGTATCTGACGTGAAACCCCTGTAAACACACACACAGGTATCTGATGCGCATGTACAGTTAGGACAGGTATCTGCGTGAACCCCTGTAAACACACACAGGTATCTGATGCGCATGTACAGTTAGGACAGGTATCTGCGTGAAACCCCTGTAAACACACACACAGGTATCTGATGCGCATGTACAGTTAGGACAGGTATCTGACGTGAAACCCCTGTAAACACACACAGGTATCTGATGCGCATGTACAGTTAGGACAGGTATCACGTGAAACCCCTGTAAACACACACACAGGTATCTGATGCGCATGTACAGTTAGGACAGGTATCTGCGTGAAACCCCTTTAAACACACACACAGGTATCTGATGCGCATGTACAGTTAGGACAGGTATCTGGCGTGAAACCCCTGTAAACAAACACACAGGTATCTGATGCACATGTACAGTTAGGACAGGTATCTGACGTGAAACCCCTGTAAACACACACACAGGTATCTGATGCGCATGTACAGTTAGGCACATTTGCTGCAGTTAAATAGCCGCGATGGCAAAGAGCGCTCACTGTTTCTCGTTCATCTTTAATATTATGCATTTTATGTACTGATTCCATTTATATTTAGACTTTTTCTTCCAAAATATTTGTTTGTAGCGGCAATAAAACGCATTTGTTGTCTAACATAGAGTAACATCCGAGAATGTCACTCACAAACATTACTAGGCAACCAGTAGGGCTAGGGCTGTCGCGGTTATGGAATTTCCCTTGCGGTAATATTGAGTGGCTCAATAGCGCGATATGCGGTATTACCGCCATTTATTTATTTAATTTATATGTTTTTGTTGCTATATAAATAAAGTTTACGATGTGGACAAAAACGAGGACATTTTCAGTAAGCATTGTTACCGAAACTAAACAGCGTCTACAGTATATGCGCATTGAAAAACTTTCACTCAGCGCGCATATTGTTATGGACATGTACAGTTAGGACAGGTATCGGCGAAACACGTTTAAAAACAACAGGTATCTGAAAAGCATGTACAGTTAGGATAGGTAACATTGACGTAAATTTTGTCAACACTCAGCTCAGCTATGCTGCATGCGCATGTACAGCTGACAGGTATCTACGAGAACCCATGATTCAATGCGTGACTCACTGATTTTATTTCGGCTTCCTTGTGCTGTGGGATGTTGAACAGCGCTGCTGCTGACGCGCATTTATGGGAAAATACACGCGAAGAGAACGTTAAAATGATGATGCAACAAATATTTCGCTTCCCTTTGACACGACAAGCTTTTCACGACTTCAAAGACAGACGCAGGTAATTGCACGCGCTCTGCCGATCTCTCTCATTCACTATCTGTGTGAAGCCTGTAGGCTACACATCACCATGATAAACAGTCTTGTTATCATTATGAACTGGTTTAACATTCAATACACATGCATTACGTTCAAAACAAGAAGGGTATAGTCTTATTAAAAAAAAAAAACGTGAATATCGCGGTTGCTGTGGTTACGTGCAATCCTCTGCGGTTGTCTTGTCAGAAGCGCGGTACTACAATATTGCGGTTACCGCGACAGCCCTAAGTAGGGCGACCTGCAGCGACAAAGTCGCGTGTAGTGTGAACGGGGCTTACGTTTAAATCACTTATGACACGCATTTGAAAAATCAACGCGTGACAAACATATTTTCAAACTTGTAAAATAATTGAATGTCATTTTCCTTCAAAAATCATTTCATAACATCAGTCGAGTGTTGGCGATGTGGCTTCTTATCGTAGAATTAGGCCGAAATTATATACTTTAATTGTTTTCTATACAGCGGTGAAGTGGAATAGTATTGCATTATAAATATACTTTATTCTTATAAAAATAGGTGAGACGTATTCTTATAAAAATAGGTGAGACGTTCATAAATGATGTCACTGATTTGGGGAAAAAAAACACAAAATTACTTATTTTCAATATAAAATATGATTGTGGACTGGATTTTTTTTTTACCTTTTATCACAGTCTTGGACATGTCAAAGATTAGAAACAACATTGGTTTTGATGCATTGTTAGTTTTTGTGTAGTATCAGATTTTAACTTTTTCTCCCTCATTTACTGTTCGTAGCTGTTTTTGCCCCAGGCCTAAAAAAAAAAAAAGTTTGGTTCCGGTTGGTTGTCAGTTGAGGTCATGGGTCGGTAGGGATTTTTTTTTTTTTTTTTTTTTTTTTCAGTGGCAGCAAGGGATGGGTAAATTATTCAGGGCTCGACATTAAAGGGATAGTCAAACCTAAAAATATCAAAATTGAAACTACTGTGGAAACAAAGACACCTACATCTTGAGTTAAGCTAAAACATATCAAAAATTAATTTCAAAGTGAACTATCCCCTTAAGCCTTTTCACGTGCTTGTCCTCCGGACAAGTAAGTAAATCTGTCAATCACTTGTCCGAGTAAAAAAGTTGCTTGTCCGGATTTTTAAAATTTATTTATTTTTTATTCTGAAGCAATATTCTCATCAGTGTTCAATCAGCTTTGATATTTTAAAAGGCAAATTGTAATATCTGCACCTTTAAGGGCATCCCCTCCACCAATATTATTAAATGCCCTATAGTGTCTTATTATTCTAAATAATTGAATTTATTGATCAAATTTAGGAATTTAAAATGAAAGATGAAGCATACTGTTACCCTAGGTAGGGCTGATGAAATTAAATCATTTACACTGAAAAATTACAATTTCATAAAATAATGTTATGAAATTGATTTAAATGTGCAAATAAGAAATATTGGAAAGAATTATACTAGGCTACTTATAAACATAACACTAAACTGCCAATAGGTGGCGGCAGGCGGCCGTATAAATGAGTGAGTTATTGATTCATTAATTCAAACGATTCGTTCAAACGGTTGATTCATTCAAGAATGAGACGGATGTTGATGTTTATGAATGGGTCATTGAATCCTTGACTCAACCGATTCGTTCAAAATGCTGAATCATTCAGTAATGAAAACAGGATGAGTTCCTGTGAGATGCGTCGTGGTTCTGCTGTGACTTTTCTTTGGAACTATTTTCGCTGCTGAAATGGAACAAAAACACCCAATATTGCTTATAAACAGTAAGCAACTTAATCTTAACTGTTTATTGAACTGTTGTAGGAAATCAATGTCACTTTTTCAATCGTGATGGTATTCAGGAAAAATAATTGAGGCTGCTTAGTGCTTAACATATGTTAAAATATAAAAACTCCACATTTAGATTTTTTATAGGCAGAATATGTTGTTAACTGTGTGTGTGTGCTCCGCTCATGTGTGTAGATTTCTCTGCGCGAGCGTCAACAGCGCAACCTTACCATCAGTAATACAGTAGGCCTGCTACATTTATTATCCACAATCGATCGCAACTTGCAATAAATGTAATAAAATAAGAATCATTCTCTCGGTTTAGTGATTCCCTAGTTTTTTTTTTTTGTTTGTTATTGATGTTCTAATCAGGCTACTTGTCCGTTGGGGTGAGTAAAATTCTCTTTTTACTTTCCATTTGTCCCGGAAAAGCGGACAAGTTAGACGGGCTCTAGAGATACGAACCGCGGCAGGTTAGAGTGTTTTGGATTGCATAAAATAATGAAAGAAACGAACAAATACATGGCGAAAGAAGTGCTAGACAGCAGAAGATGGGATTGGGATCATGATTGGATCATGATAGGATGATTTTTTAATAAAACTAGGCGGATGGAGGTATTAGTATGTGGTGTGTGCATGCCTATGAATGCATGTATTTGTATGTGTGCGAATATGAATAAAAATATCCTAAATTACAAAAAAGACTTGTATAATATGTAGCTATTATAGTTCAGTTTGACGAACGATATCTGCCTCGTTTGTTAATAGATGACAAGATGCATCTTAGGACAAGATGCATCTTACATCGCGTGCTATAAAAAGACGGAGCTGTACAAAAACGTAAATTAATAGTTCGCCTCAGAGTTTTTTATTTGTGTATTTATTTAATTTTTATTATTTCTTCCCCAAGCTCATAAAATAATTTTGGGTCGCACATAAATTGACAGGGTCGGTCGGAAACCGGAAACAAACAATTTTTTTTTTTTACGCCCCATTGACTTCCATTATAGCCATGACACCATAAAATCATGCATTTTTGATTGTTGATGGTTTTCCCTGTTGGGAAGAGGTAAAATTTGTAATTTTTTTTGTTGATAACCAGGTGGAACCATTAACCCTTTAGACAGGCCTGTGCAAAAAAAAGCTTAGTTTCTGGCTTTTACATGGAGTTATATGGAGTATAATAGCATATTACAGTGTGTATATGTGTGTGTGTGTGTGTGTGTGTGTGTGTGTGTGTGTGTGTGTGTGCGTGAGTGTGTGAGAAAGTGTGAGAACTCACCTTGATGCGTCTGAGAAAATAAAAATATACACTTCAGCTCTCAAAACTACATGGAGTAAACAAAAACAAAGTAAGTGTATTTATGCATCTGCTGCCTTTTGATGGTGAGAAATGCAGACTAAACAAAAACAAAGCAAGTGGATATAAACGCTTGTCATTTGATGGTGAGAAGAGCAGCAAGCAACATGAGAAAGGGCTTGACTTGTAGTGAAGTTTTAGAGATGATTATGCAGTCTGACCCCTCCAGCGAGCTGCAGGAGGTATTGTCTTCTCACTCTGACCGCAGACTCAGGACAGTCAGATCCTGGTTTGGATGTGGCACCCTCATCATCATCTCAAGCTTCCACTGAAGGCGAGGAGGATTCAGATGATCCTGGATCTGGGTGGACTGGGAGAATCTTGAGAGGGACATGGTGGTTCTGAAAATCGCACGACCACTGCGATCATCCCACAGGCAACGTGTGGACTCCCCTCTGGATCTGTAGACGCCGGCCAAAATCAGCAGCCCCATGTAGGCACAGAGATCTGTGGAGTCCACCCCAGTCCAGTTTCTCATTGTGCGGTGCCCATGGAGGTTGGTCATGCTGACAATGAGGTCAGTCATCTCCTCCGTAAAAAACAGATTGAACACAGAATCCATGTTCTGGACCATTGCGATAGCATAGCGTGTCGGCCCTCGACTCACGCCTCTTGCAGGCTGAAGAAAGGGAATTGTCTCCGCATTGGTGGAAAACCATACTTCACCATTTCTCCCAATCCACCCAGATCCAGGATCAACAGAATCCTCCTGCTTTCAGTGGAAGCTAGTGCTCCACTGAAGGCGAGGATGATTCAGAGGATCCTGGATCTGTGGACTCCACAAATCTCTGTGCCTACATGGGGCTACTGATTTTGGCCGGCGTCTACAGATCCAGAGGGGAGTCCACACGTTGCCTGTGGGATGATCGCAGTGGTCGTGCGATTTTCAGAGCCACCATGTCCCTCTCAAGATTCTCCCAGTCCACCCAGATCCAGGATCATCTGAATCCTCCTCGCCTTCAGTGGAAGCATGAGATGATGATGAGGGTCCCACATCCAAACCAGGATCTGACTGTCCTGAGTCTGCGGTCAGAGTGAGAAGACAATACCTCCTGCAGCTCGCTGGAGGGGTCAGACTGCATAATCATCTCTAAAACTTCACTACAAGTCAAGCCCTCTCTCTTGTTGCTTGCTGCTCTTCTCACCATCAAATGACAAGCGTTTATATCCACTTGCTTTGTTTTTGTTTAGTCTGCATTTCTCACCATCAAAAGGCAGCAGATTACTAAAAACACTTACTTTGTTTTTGTTTACTCCGTGTAGTTTTGAGAGCTGAAGTGTATATTTTTATTTTCTCAGACGCATCAAGGTGCAATTAATTGTAAAATTTAATTTGGCAATTGAAGAGTTAAAATCCTGAATTTTTTTTAAAATTTAGTAGTTTTGATCAGGACTAAGGTCGGTTAATAGAGTTATGCAAAAAAAATTGAAAAAAATATTTATCTGATACATTTTTACAGCAGTTTAAAGTAGTGGCTTTTTTCAGCCACGAACATAACAAAAGGGTAGTGAATTTGAACAATGCACTAATTTTTAATGTTAAAAACATTAAAAATCTTACAGATCTAAATCTTTTGACCGGTAGTGTATGTTCTAAATTTGATTTGAAATTCTTACATTTTATTAATAGGCTACATTCAATTAAAATTATAAGACAGCCTAGCACAGTGGCTGTTACACTGTATTAAATGACATTATGAGATTGTTTTAAATGTTTTTTGAATATACAAATAAGGAATGTTGAAAAGAATGACACTTTGAAAGTAATGAGCGAGTCATTGCTCATTGAATCGTTCAAACGGCTGATTTATTCAGAATGAAAGTCTTTGACTGGAATGATTAGATCAAAACGCTGAATTACTCAGTAATGAATCATGGGTGAATGTTGCTCTGAGATGCGCTGTGGTTACCTGCGTGAAGTTGGCCCCCCACCCAACGCAAAACGTCGTCAAAATATGCTCAATCGTTTGTGGTCCGTTTGTGCTGGTTTGTGCTGTAAAAAGTTTCTTTTGTGCTGCTTCGGTTTTTTAGATATGAAAATAATATTTTTAGGTCATTCTGAGGTCACTCAACCCCCCCACATGATCAAAATTCACCCAAAATAGTCTCGTTCGTTTGTGCTGGATTGTGCCGGTAAAATTTTCGTTTGTGCTGCGTCGGGTTTTAAAATAACAGACTTTGAATTATAGGCGATGACGTCATCAGCCCCCCGCATGCTCCAAATTCATCCAAAATAGTCTCGTTCGTTTGTGCTCCGTTTGTGCTGTTTTGTGCTGTAAAAAGTTTCGTTTGAGCTGCTTTGGATTTTTAAATATTAATCATTGAAGGTTAGGCCGATGACGTCACTCAGCCCCCCGCATGCTTCGAATTCATCCAAAATAGTCTCGTTCGTTTGTGCTCCGTTTGTGCTGTAAAACGTTTTGTTTCAGCTGCTTTCGGTTTTTTAGATATTAAAATATTTTTTACGTAGGTCATCTGAGGTCACTCAGCCCCCCACATGATCGAAATTCACCCAAAATAGCCTCGTTCGTTTGTGCTTCGTTTGTGCCGGTAAAAGATTCATTTGTGCTGCGTCGGGTTTTAAAATATTAGACATTACATTATTATTGATGACGTCACCAGCCCCCCACATGCTTCGAATTCATCCAAAATAGTCTCGTTCGTTTGTGCTTCGTTTGTGCTGGATTGTGCAAAAATTTTACCGTGGCGTTGGGTTTTAAAATATTAGACTGAATGAGAGAGAATTATAGATAGTAGCCTAACTTCTCCAGTCCAAATGTTTTTTTTTTTTTTTTATAGCTAGCAACAGTTAAAGGAAGACCGAAACGGCAAACCAAATGACAATATTCTGTTACCTATCCTGCGTGTAGCCTATTCAACTCTTAAAGGACACTAAGGATCATTGGATGTGTGGAATGTAACACAAACTCCAAGGTAGCCTAAGTGTTTTTACATATTATGATGTTTTGTTAATAGCCTAACATAATATTAACATTGTCAAAAATACATGCACCATAATCTGTTTTGCTGTGCCCTACAAAGGCAAAGCGCAGTAAACACGTTTAGTCAAAAATGAGTTAAGACTTGTAAAGGGCTTTATGACATGTGTTCTGTCTTGTGAAAAAATATCTGGGTTAAATTATGTCCCGTTTCGGACATAATTACCCAACATTACCACACTAATCTACCCATAACATGTTTGACTGGTATAAAAACTTTAAAGGCTTTTTTCTCCGTTTCTTTGTTTGCATATTTACTGCACTTTGCCTTTGTAGGGCAGCGTGTGTGTAGGCTATAGGCCTATTATAGGCTACAGTAGCCTACAGGTCAAAAGTTTGGATATTTTTTTTAAGCTCACCAAGGCTGATTTTTGCTGTTGTTATTGATCAAATTGATACACTGATAATGTAAAATATGATAACACTTTAAAATAACTATTTTCTGTTATTCCTGTGATGTCAAAGCTGAAATTACTGTCATTACTCCAGTTTTCAATGCCACATTATTCTTCAGAAATCATAGTAAAATGTTGATTGATCAATTATTATTGGTGCTCAGTTAAGAAAGGTTTTTATTTTTTATCAATGTTGAATAGCCTACCCATTGCGTGGGTTTTAGATGCTTAATATTTTTGTGGAAACCATAAAAAAACCAATTTTTTTTCTGAATAATTGAATGCATCCTTGCTAAATAAAAGTAGTATTCTTTTCAATCAATCAACTTTCTTTTATTATTCTTTTATATTACTTAACCAAAAAACTTTTAATGGTTGTATGGTTTAATGTTGTAATGGTTTAAATGGAGTGACGTCATCGGCCTAGCCTTCAATGATTAATATTTAAAAATCCAAAGCAGCTCAAACTAAACTTTTTACAGCACAAAACAGCACAAACGAACGAGACTATTTTGGATGAATTTGGAGCATGCGGGGGGCTGATGACGTCATCGCCTATAATTCAAAGTCTGTTATTTTAAAGGGTCACTTCACCCATTTGCATTAAGCTTTGTATCTTTAGAAACCCAGTCATATTTTTGAATGGTCATGGTTTATTCCCTTATTTTCCCCTGTGATGGGAGAAATAAGGATTTAAGTGTTTTATTTCCTGCTTATCATGACGTAAAAATCGTCACGATAAGCAGGAAGTCACATTTCATTGAAATGTCAACAGACTACAATGATTAGCTCATAATAGGCCTGTGGGTGAGTGGGTGCCACACCCACAGGCCTATGAGTAGGGATGTCCCGATCCGATCCACGGCATCGGTATCGCGCCGATACCGGCCCAGAACGCTAGATCGGAGATCGGAGGGGAGAAAAAAATATGAGCGATATCCAGTTTAGCGGCGCAGCCTGTCACGTGATGATTGTTGTGTTTAAGCACACGCGCGCAGAGAATCACTCTCGCTTTTGCGCACGGATTCTAATGTAATCGGATGATTCCACAAAAGCTGCATTTCAGTCTTTTCAGAAATTCATTGGCTATCAGAAAATAGCGTCATTTCATTCTCTATTGCAACTGGATAGATAAACTGTCACTCAAAGAGAGAGCGAAACTGGCGCGCGTAAAGTTTGAAGCGAAATTTACGCGCGTGACGCGCGTCAGAATCAAAATCCGTTGACGGTCATTGTTTTATGTCGACCGAGCATTCATCAAGAGAGTTACCGCTCTGTATTTACTCTGGATAGCAGAACAGCGGCGTGGGGATCATCGTCGCCGTATATTTGTGTCCACCGGACCCTTCGGAGCCGAACCGTTTGGCGAGTTTCACCATTTGCTCGCTCCAGGAGCTGCGCTGGATGACGGCCGTCAGCGGTACTTCCGCCTGTCACGTGCCCAGTTTGATGACCTGTTGTCCCGCATCTGAGCGAGGATCACCCTCGCCCGGCCCCTCATCCATCTAATCTAGCTGTCATTTATTTTTGTTTTGATAATAAATAGAGCCAGCCTTCAAAAGTTATTAACCTGTCCTGTGATTTTTTTCTCTCTCTCACGTCCAGACACGAATTTATGCACATATGTTGATATATATATATAGCGCGCTATGTATGTTATGCGCGCAGTATGTCTCGCTCTAGATTCCGGGAGATTTGAACTAATTTGCGGGCATCAGGGAGTACGCTATCAATATGCTGGAGACTCCCGGAACTTCCGGGAGACTTGGGATGTCTGTCTTTACAACATAATACTATTTCTAGATATGGAATGAATAACATTCAATACAAAATGAACATGTCTCCATATAGAAATAATGTTTTAAGTGATGAAACATTTGCTTTGTTGTGCATATTCCCACCATGCATTTAGTCATATACTCATATTAACAAAATAATTTATTGAAGCATCCAGACACTTCACCACGTGAGCAAGCAGCTAGGCTCCTGATTGGTTAACGCGGCGCGAATGTACGCCAAAGTTCAGATTTTTTCAAGACGCGAATTCGCGTCAAACGCGTGAATGCACAACGCTCAATTCGCGCCATTCGCGCCAACTTGACGCGCGAATGAGGCGTATTCGCGTCTTCCGCGCCGCGCTCCACGCCTCATTCGCGCCGCAGGAATTTTTCTTGCATTGACTTAACATTGAAATCATTCGCGCCTGACGCCCTATTCGCGTCCGGTGTGAACGTAGCATTAGTGCGTCGAAGTTGTGATAGCGCTGTCGGCTAACGCGAAATGCTACTATTTACATTCCATGGATGTTTATTCATATATACAATTGTTTTGGACTAAAAACTTCTTCAAATTGGATTGTATGGACGCTTTACAGTGAAACCAAACCATTTTTGTTGGAATGTGGACTAACAGATGGCTAATTGGTGAGTTTCTTCCAGTTTGTGTTGGTTTGTTTTGGCTGTTGGTGGTCTGACAAAGAGACAGATTGTGCCCGCTGTGTTGATTGTATCTTAAAATGGTTTACGTCGTTCGAATCACGAGTTTCTCAGCTTTCCAAAGATATGTATTATGTTTACTTTTGTGTTTGTTTTGTTTTGTCTTTCACAAAGTTAAACCTATAAACCACCCTGTGGGCCGTATACGGCACGTCGGACCACGAAAAAAAAAATATCGGACTAATATCGGTATCGGCAAAAGCCAAAGGTGCGGCATCGGTATCGGTATCGGAAGTGAAAAAGTGGTATCGGGACATCCCTACCTATGAGCTAATCATTACAGATCAGTGGGTGGGACTTCACTTGCAGAAACTGAAATCAATATCCGCCATCTTGTTTGGAAGCTAAGCTAACAAGCCCTGTGGAGATATGAAGTTATGATAATGATGGAAGAACTTTTAACTGCTCGTGCTCATCACTTTTAAACATTTACTAAGCAGTGCACCATTAAAACCTTGGCAAGAATCAATGATTTATATTGTTACTTAGAAATTAAATGAGCTCTTCCAGAAAATATTATTTTAGTATAATAATAAATGTTTAGTAGTTTGACAGTTAGAATCCAATCATTGTTTCCAATGTAGACAGTGATAATACAGTAATTATGTGATAAACTTGTTTCCAAAATGTTTTATTTTGTTACACTTACTGATGTTCAACTAAAGACATGGAAACGTACATTTCGTCCCTCAGAAAAAAAATGCACGCATGCTCAGCTCATCAGCTCATCAGTTCTCAATATGTCGAACGTGTCCGAAAGAAACAGTTCTCGGTTCTGTACTGGTGATCAGACCGCTGTACCTGTACGTTCACGCATGCGCAGTATCAGCTGCTCCGTTCAGTGAACTTTTTGAGTTACTGGAATAAAATGTACTTCTGGATATTGGTTTATTTCGATTCTGAGGGACTGTCAGGCATGTCTGAAAGTGAGTAACTTTACGCAAGACGCGAACTGTTTCGAACGATTCAGTCCGATTTAGTGTACTGGTTCGACCGGTTCACTAAAAAGAACCGGTTCAAAAGAACGATTCGTTCACGAACCGGCCATCACTAGCGGCCTGCTGTCGTCTGCAAGGTTATTATAGTTTTGCATTTTTCATTAGTTTTTATTTTTATTTCGTTTTGAATTTTTGTTTTCAAATTCAGTTTAGTTTTAATTAGTTTTAAAAGTGGGTTTACTAGTTTAGTTTAGTTTCTATTTTTTGAAAATGCTTAGTTTTAGTTTAGTTTTTATTAGTTTTAGTGTTAGTTTTAGTCTTTTTTTTGTAATTTGGGTTATTTGTCAGGGGCAAGGTTGAAAAAGGTCAGAAAAAGAATTGTGTAATAATAACTCAACAAAAACATACATTTTTAGAAATATCTATTCAACATTAAAACCAAATGTAGCCTACAATGTGAAATTCCTTTACTCAACAATCTACATATTTTCTATATAAAAATCCCACAGCTTTACAATTTCGGTTACACTTTATTTCGATCACTTTAGACATTCTACTAATTATAAGTAACTTTTCAACTACATTTCAAGCAACTCTCATTAGAGTATTAGTATATTATAGTAGACTGTCAGTAGACTGTTAGATTATGGTTATTGTTAGGATTTGGGTTAGGAGAATAAGTTTACTTGTAGTAGACAAGTTACTTATAGTCAGTTGAATGTCTAAAGTGGACTATCGAAATAAAGTGTTACCGAGTAGAATAATGACATAACATTATTTAATATTTGAATCACAGCTTATAGAGTTTTGACATCGACAACCCAGCAGCATTTTACCTCAAAATTGCGACTAAGTCAGTTAACTTTTTCTAACGAAGGCTCAATCGCTTCTCGGGTCGACATTAACACACTGACAGAATTGTATTAAATAATATTTGTACACCACCTTTTAATGTGTGATTGTGTAAAGATGTTCATGATGAGATACCAACCTTTCACGAACTTGCTTTCAACATTGATCGAACCCTCGTTGGCTCGTTTTCACGGAGACGCGGTGTGTACTGCATGGAGGGGGAGGGGCTGTGTGTGTAGGTGTGTGTGCGCGACTGCGCGTGCATGTGAAAGCGCGTGCATGTGAAAGAGACGGAGGGAGAGCGTTACAGGGAAATTAAATGCAGTTGAACAAATACACTGCGTGTTTTAAATAGCGTTAAAATTAACGGCATTGACAAAGACGAAAACTAAGGACATTTGCTCTTTAATTTTATTTTATTTTAGTTAGTTTTGCAAACAGACATTACAGTTTTAGTTAGTTATAGTTTTTTTGTAATGGCTCGTTTTTATTTTTATTTCAGTTAACGACAATGTTTTTTCCCATCTAGTTTTCGTTTTTTCGTTAGTTTTCGTTAACGATTATAACCTTGGTCGCCTGTACTCTCGCTGCGTGTCACGGCCTACGGACACAGAGTCCGTCTGCTGCAGAGAATTTCAACGATGGCAATTTCTCCTGGAGGAAATCTCTGAATCAGACGAGCACACGGACGTTTGTGTTGTGATAGTTTCGCCTTCAGAACATCCAGAGGGCTATTTCACAAAACCAAGATAGCAGATTAAGCTGGGATTTTCCAGATATCCTGGCTGAATTAAGCCGGGACTCGGTTTCACGAAAGCAGTAGCACATAAGTTACCATGACGATTTATTCTGTGCAGCTAGCCTGCTCCAGACCAGGCTAACAGCCAGGCTTAGTCAATCCTCGTGCCTTATCTGTTCAGTCAGCGGTCACGCCGATCAGAAACCAATGTGTTTTGTCAGTTATATATGTGTTCAGCGCAATTTTATCAGCCTGCATTAAAATACCTCAGATACATATTGGCATTCAGTCAAGTATAGCCTACTATTATTATTGTAACATTATGATGGTAGCCTACCATTATTAACTATAATAATAATTATCCATATGGGCATTGTTACTGTTCAGTTGTGTTTTTGAGGACTGCTGTTCTAAGTTTGACAGATAGGTCTTTAATAGGCTATTGTGTGTGATGAGGGAATTAGAGAAATGGCTGATAAAGAAGCAAAAGTTTTGTCAATCAAGTCAGGCAATATAGTTGCTCTAAACACATGTTTCGTCCTTTACAATGGCATGCCCATTTTTGGATGACATCTGATGAAGCACTTATATTGAGAAGGCCTTTCAGACGTGAAAGAGAATTACCTGCAAGAGCGTTAGGGTAGAGTGGGGGAAAACGCCCCCCTTAAGGAAAATGTGACATTACTGTAAAACAAAACATAAATGTGACTAGAATTGGCATCCCAGTTTTGAGTGTCTTTGGCAGGAGTTATTTACCAAATATTAAAATTGCTCAACCTTCATAATTTTTTTTTTTTGACTGAAAATATTTTTGTACAAAGGGCCAAATCAACAGCCAAATGAACATAGTTTTTAATCTCTAAAAGTAAAAGGCAAGTAATGCAACAACATAATATATATACCTATTAATATTTATTTCAGGAATGTACAAAATAGCCAAATTTCTATATTTTGATTTCTACACGAGGCCTATAATTGATGTAGTATTTGTTCATCACTATCATCAAGAAAAACAGAAAACCCTAAATAAATATTAAACATAAATTAGTATATTAATAGTGAAATATATTACATAAATGCATTAAAAGTCACTGTTTTATCATTGGGTCACCTAACCACCTTCCATCATTGCATTCACCAAGCTAGCTGGCTAATGCTCACTTGAAGTAATTTTTTCATGTTTTGTTCAAATATTTTGATTTCACCGCTACTGCATTAAAGTGTAAAATAAAGAATTTGATGAACATAAATATGTTACTAGACTAACCTTCTTCTTCTTCACACACACTCTAGTCTTTGACCCTTCTTCTTCACACACACTCTAGTCTTTGACTAACCTTCTTCTTCACACACACTCTAGTCTTTGACCCTTCTTCTTCACACACACTCTAGTCTTTGACCCTTCTTCTTCACACACACTCTAGTCTTTGACCCTTCTTCTTCACACACACTCTAGTCTTTGACTCTTCTTCTTCACACACACTCTAGTCTTTGACCCTTCTTCACACACACTCTAGTCTTTCACTAACCTTCTTCTTCACACACACTCTAGTCTTTGACTAACCTTCTTCTTCACACACACTCTAGTCTTTGACTCTTCTTCTTCACACACACTCTAGTCTTTGACCCTTCTTCTTCACACACACTCTAGTCTTTGACCCTTCTTCTTCACACACACTCTAGTCTTTGACTCTTCTTCTTCACACACACTCTAGTCTTTGACCCTTCTTCTTCACACACACTCTAGTCTTTGACTCTTCTTCTTCTTCACACACACTCTAGTCTTTGACTCTTCTTCTTCACACACACTCTAGTCTTTGACTCTTCTTCTTCACACACACTCTAGTCTTTGACCCTTCTTCTTCACACACACTCTAGTCTTTGACTAACCTTCTTCTTCACACACACTCTAGTCTTTGACTCTTCTTCTTCACACACACTCTAGTCTTTGACCCTTCTTCTTCACACACACTCTAGTCTTTGTCTCTTCTTCTTCTTCACACACACTCTAGTCTTTGACTCTTCTTCTTCACACACACTCTAGTCTTTGACTCTTCTTCTTCACACACACTCTAGTCTTTGACCCTTCTTCTTCACACACACTCTAGTCTTTGACTAACCTTCTTCTTCACACACACTCTAGTCTTTGACCCTTCTTCTTCACACACACTCTAGTCTTTGACTCTTCTTCTTCACACACACTCTAGTCTTTGACCCTTCTTCTTCACACACACTCTAGTCTTTGACTCTTCTTCTTCACACACACTCTAGTCTTTGACCCTTCTTCTTCACACACACTCTAGTCTTTGACTCTTCTTCTTCACACACACTCTAGTCTTTGACTAACCTTCTTCTTCACACACACTCTAGTCTTTGACTCTTCTTCTTCACACACACTCTAGTCTTTGACTAACCTTCTTCTTCACACACACTCTAGTCTTTGACTAACCTTCTTCTTCACACACACTCTAGTCTTTGACTAACCTTCTTCTTCACACACACTCTAGTCTTTGACTAACCTTCTTCTTCACACACACTCTAGTCTTTGACTAACCTTCTTCTTCACACACACTCTAGTCTTTGACTAACCTTCTTCTTCACACACACTCTAGTCTTTGACCCTTCTTCTTCACACACACTCTAGTCTTTGACTCTTCTTCTTCACACACACTCTAGTCTTTGACCCTTCTTCTTCACACACACTCTAGTCTTTGACTAACCTTCTTCTTCACACACACTCTAGTCTTTGACTAACCTTCTTCTTCACACACACTCTAGTCTTTGACCCTTCTTCTTCACACACACTCTAGTCTTTGACCCTTCTTCTTCACACACACTCTAGTCTTTGTCTCTTCTTCTTCTTCACACACACTCTAGTCTTTGACTAACCTTCTTCTTCACACACACTCTAGTCTTTGACTCTTCTTCTTCACACACACTCTAGTCTTTGACTCTTCTTCACACACACTCTAGTCTTTGACTAACCTTCTTCTTCACACACACTCTAGTCTTTGACTAACCTTCTTCTTCACACACACTCTAGTCTTTGACTCTTCTTCTTCACACACACTCTTGTCTCTTCTTCTTCACACACACTCTAGTCTTTGACTAACCTTCTTCTTCACACACACTCTAGTCTTTGACCCTTCTTCTTCACACACACTCTAGTCTTTGACCCTTCTTCTTCACACACACTCTAGTCTTTGACTCTTCTTCTTCACACACACTCTAGTCTTTGACTCTTCTTCTTCACACACACTCTAGTCTTTGACCCTTCTTCTTCACACACACTCTAGTCTTTGACCCTTCTTCTTCACACACACTCTAGTCTTTGACTAACCTTCTTCTTCACACACACTCTAGTCTTTGACTCCTTCTTCTTCACACACACTCTAGTCTTTGACTAACCTTCTTCACACACACTCTAGTCTTTGACTCTTCTTCTTCACACACACTCTAGTCTTTGACCCTTCTTCTTCACACACACTCTAGTCTTTGACTAACCTTCTTCTTCACACACACTCTAGTCTTTGACCCTTCTTCACACACACTCTAGTCTTTGACCCTTCTTCTTCACACACACTCTAGTCTTTGACTTCTTCTTCTTCACACACACTCTAGTCTTTGACCCTTCTTCTTCACACACACTCTAGTCTTTGACTAACCTTCTTCTTCACACACACTCTAGTCTTTGACTAACCTTCTTCTTCACACACACTCTAGTCTTTGACTAACCTTCTTCTTCACACACACTCTAGTCTTTGACTAACCTTCTTCTTCACACACACTCTAGTCTTTGACCCTTCTTCTTCACACACACTCTAGTCTTTGACTCTTCTTCTTCACACACACTCTAGTCTTTGACCCTTCTTCTTCACACACACTCTAGTCTTTGACTCTTCTTCTTCACACACACTCTAGTCTTTGACTAACCTTCTTCTTCACACACACTCTAGTCTTTGACTCTTCTTCTTCTTCACACACACTCTAGTCTTTGACTCTTCTTCACACACACTCTAGTCTTTGACTAACCTTCTTCTTCACACACACTCTAGTCTTTGACTAACCTTCTTCTTCACACACACTCTAGTCTTTGACTCTTCTTCTTCACACACACTCAGTCTCTTGACTCTTCTTCTTCACACACACTCTAGTCTTTGACTAACCTTCTTCTTCACACACACTCTAGTCTTTGACTTTCTTCTTCACACACACTCTAGTCTTTGACCCTTCTTCTTCACACACACTCTAGTCTTTGACTCTTCTTCTTCACACACACTCTAGTCTTTGACCCTTCTTCTTCACACACACTCTAGTCTTTGACCCTTCTTCTTCACACACACTCTAGTCTTTGACCCTTCTTCTTCACACACACTCTAGTCTTTGACCCTTCTTCTTCACACACACTCTAGTCTTTGACTAACCTTCTTCTTCACACACACTCTAGTCTTTGACTAACCTTCTTCACACACACTCTAGTCTTTGACCCTTCTTCTTCACACACACTCTAGTCTTTGACCCTTCTTCTTCACACACACTCTAGTCTTTGACTCTTCTTCTTCACACACACTCTAGTCTTTGACCCTTCTTCACACACACTCTAGTCTTTGACCCTTCTTCTTCTTCACACACACACTCTAGTCTTTGACCCTTCTTCTTCACACACACTCTAGTCTTTGACTAACCTTCTTCTTCACACACACTCTAGTCTTTGACTAACCTTCTTCACACACACTCTAGTCTTTGACTCTTCTTCTTCACACACACTCTAGTCTTTGACCCTTCTTCTTCACACACACTGTAGTCTTTGACTCTTCTTCTTCACACACACTCTAGTCTTTGACCCTTCTTCACACACACTCTAGTCTTTGACCCCTCTTCTTCACACACACTCTAGTCTTTGACCCTTCTTCTTCACACACACTCTAGTCTTTGACTCTTCTTCTTCACACACACTCTAGTCTTTGACTCTTCTTCTTCTTCACACACACTCTAGTCTTTGACTCTTCTTCTTCTTCACACACACTCTAGTCTTTGACTCTTCTTCTTCACACACACTCTAGTCTTTGACTCTTCTTCTTCACACACACTCTAGTCTTTGACCCTTCTTCTTCACACACACTCTAGTCTTTGACCCTTCTTCTTCACACACACTCTAGTCTTTGACCCTTCTTCTTCACACACACTCTAGTCTTTGACCCTTCTTCTTCACACACACTCTAGTCTTTGACTAACCTTCTTCACACACACTCTAGTCTTTGACCCTTCTTCTTCACACACACTCTAGTCTTTGACCCTTCTTCTTCACACACACTCTAGTCTTTGACCCTTCTTCTTCACACACACTCTAGTCTTTGACTAACCTTCTTCACACACACTCTAGTCTTTGACTAACCTTCTTCACACACACTCTAGTCTTTGACTAACCTTCTTCTTCACACACACTCTAGTCTTTGACTAACCTTCTTCTTCACACACACTCTAGTCTTTGACTAACCTTCTTCTTCACACACACTCTAGTCTTTGACTAACCTTCTTCTTCACACACACTCTAGTCTTTGACTAACTTCTTCTTCACACACACTCTAGTCTTTGACTAACCTTCTTCTTCACACACACTCTAGTCTTTGACTAACCTTCTTCTTCACACACACTCTAGTCTTTGACTAACCTTCTTCTTCACACACACTCTAGTCTTTGACTAACCTTCTTCTTCACACACACTCTAGTCTTTGACCTTCTTCTTCACACACACTCTAGTCTTTGACTCTTCTTCTTCACACACACTCTAGTCTTTGACTAACCTTCTTCTTCACACACACTCTAGTCTTTGACTCTTCTTCTTCTTCACACACACTCTAGTCTTTGA
Organism: Pimephales promelas; assembly: GCF_016745375.1. Next base: position 15,911,504 of record NW_024121876.1, on the reverse strand, counting down.
CTCTTCTTCACACACACTCTAGTCTTTGACTAACCTTCTTCTTCACACACACTCTAGTCTTTGACTAACCTTCTTCTTCACACACACTCTAGTCTTTGACTCTTCTTCTTCACACACACACACTCTAGTCTCTTCTTCTTCACACACACTCTAGTCTTTGACTAACCTTCTTCTTCACACACACTCTAGTCTTTGACCTTTCTTCTTCACACACACTCTAGTCTTTGACCCTTCTTCTTCACACACACTCTAGTCTTTGACTCTTCTTCTTCACACACACTCTAGTCTTTGACCCTTCTTCTTCACACACACTCTAGTCTTTGACCCTTCTTCTTCTTCACACACACTCTAGTCTTTGACCCTTCTTCTTCACACACACTCTAGTCTTTGACTAACTTCTTCTTCACACACACTCTAGTCTTTGACTAACCTTCTTCTTCACACACACTCTAGTCTTTGACTAACCTTCTTCACACACACTCTAGTCTTTGACTCTTCTTCTTCACACACACTCTAGTCTTTGACCCTTCTTCTTCACACACACTCTAGTCTTTGACCCTTCTTCTTCACACACACTCTAGTCTTTGACCCTTCTTCACACACACTCTAGTCTTTGACCCTCTTCTTCACACACACTCTAGTCTTTGACCCTTCTTCTTCACACACACTCTAGTCTTTGACTCTTCTTCTTCACACACACTCTAGTCTTTGACTCCTTCTTCTTCACACACACTCTAGTCTTTGACTCTTCTTCTTCACACACACTCTAGTCTTTGACTCTTCTTCTTCACACACACTCTAGTCTTTGACTCTTCTTCTTCACACACACTCTAGTCTTTGACCCTTCTTCTTCACACACACTCTAGTCTTTGACTCTTCTTCACACACACTCTAGTCTTTGACCCTTCTTCTTCACACACACTCTAGTCTTTGACCCTTCTTCTTCACACACACTCTAGTCTTTGACCCTTCTTCTTCACACACACTCTAGTCTTTGACCCTTCTTCTTCACACACACTCTAGTCTTTGACCCTTCTTCTTCACACACACTCTAGTCTTTGACCCTTCTTCTTCACACACACTCTAGTCTTTGACTAACCTTCTTCACACACACTCTAGTCTTTGACCCTTCTTCTTCACACACACTCTAGTCTTTGACCCTTCTTCTTCACACACACTCTAGTCTTTGACTAACCTTCTTCTTCACACACACTCTAGTCTTTGACCCTTCTTCTTCACACACACTCTAGTCTTTGACTAACCTTCTTCTTCACACACACTCTAGTCTTTGACTAACCTTCTTCTTCACACACACTCTAGTCTTTGACTAACCTTCTTCACACACACTCTAGTCTTTGACTCTTCTTCTTCACACACACTCTAGTCTTTGACCTTCTTCTTCACACACACTCTAGTCTTTGACTCTTCTTCTTCACACACACTCTAGTCTTTGACCCTTCTTCACACACACTCTAGTCTTTGACCCTTCTTCTTCACACACACTCTAGTCTTTGACCCTTCTTCTTCACACACACTCTAGTCTTTGACTCTTCTTCTTCTTCACACACACTCTAGTCTTTGACTCTTCTTCTTCTTCACACACACTCTAGTCTTTGACTCTTCTTCTTCTTCACACACACTCTAGTCTTTGACTCTTCTTCTTCACACACACTCTAGTCTTTGACTCTTCTTCTTCACACACACTCTAGTCTTTGACCCTTCTTCTTCACACACACTCTAGTCTTTGACTTCTTCTTCACACACACTCTAGTCTTTGACCCTTCTTCTTCACACACACTCTAGTCTTTGACCCTTCTTCTTCACACACACTCTAGTCTTTGACTAACCTTCTTCACACACACTCTAGTCTTTGACCCTTCTTCTTCACACACACTCTAGTCTTTGACTAACCTTCTTCTTCACACACACTCTAGTCTTTGACTAACCTTCTTCACACACACTCTAGTCTTTGAACCTTCTTCTTCACACACACTCTAGTCTTTGACTCTTCTTCTTCACACACACTCTAGTCTTTGACTCTTCTTCTTCACACACACTCTAGTCTTTGACCCTTCTTCTTCACACACACTCTAGTCTTTGACTCTTCTTCTTCACACACACTCTAGTCTTTGACCCTTCTTCTTCACACACACTCTAGTCTTTGACTAACCTTCTTCACACACACTCTAGTCTTTGACCCTTCTTCTTCACACACACTCTAGTCTTTGACTCTTCTTCTTCACACACACTCTAGTCTTTGACCCTTCTTCTTCACACACACTCTAGTCTTTGACCCTTCTTCTTCACACACACTCTAGTCTTTGACTAACCTTCTTCTTCACACACACTCTAGTCTTTGACTAACCTTCTTCACACACACTCTAGTCTTTGACTAACCTTCTTCACACACACTCTAGTCTTTGACTAACCTTCTTCTTCACACACACTCTAGTCTTTGACTAACCTTCTTCACACACACTCTAGTCTTTGACTAACCTTCTTCTTCACACACACTCTAGTCTTTCACTAACCTTCTTCACACACACTCTAGTCTTTGACCCTTCTTCTTCACACACACTCTAGTCTTTGACTAACCTTCTTCTTCACACACACTCTAGTCTTTGACTAACCTTCTTCACACACACTCTAGTCTTTGACTAACCTTCTTCTTCACACACACTCTAGTCTTTGACTAACCTTCTTCACACACACTCTAGTCTTTGACTAACCTTCTTCACACACACTCTAGTCTTTGACTAACCTTCTTCACACACACTCTAGTCTTTGACCCTTCTTCTTCACACACACTCTAGTCTTTGACTCTTCTTCTTCACACACACTCTAGTCTTTGACCCTTCTTCTTCACACACACTCTAGTCTTTGACTCTTCTTCTTCACACACACTCTAGTCTTTGACTCTTCTTCTTCACACACACACTCTAGTCTTTGACTAACCTTCTTCACACACACTCTAGTCTTTGACCCTTCTTCTTCACACACACTCTAGTCTTTGACCCTTCTTCTTCACACACACTCTAGTCTTTGACTCTTCTTCTTCACACACACTCTAGTCTTTGACTCTTCTTCTTCACACACACACTCTAGTCTTTGACCCTTCTTCTTCACACACACTCTAGTCTTTGACTAACCTTCTTCACACACACTCTAGTCTTTGACCCTTCTTCTTCACACACACTCTAGTCTTTCACTAACCTTCTTCACACACACTCTAGTCTTTGACCCTTCTTCTTCACACACACTCTAGTCTTTGACCCTTCTTCTTCACACACACTCTAGTCTTTGACTAACCTTCTTCACACACACTCTAGTCTTTGACCCTTCTTCTTCACACACACTCTAGTCTTTGACCATTCTTCTTCACACACACTCTAGTCTTTGACCCTTCTTCACACACACTCTAGTCTTTGACTAACCTTCTTCACACACACTCTAGTCTTTGACTAACTTCTTCTTCACACACACTCTAGTCTTTGACTCTTCTTCTTCACACACACTCTAGTCTTTGACCCTTCTTCTTCACACACACTCTAGTCTTTGACTTACCTTCTTCACACACACTCTAGTCTTTGACTAACCTTCTTCACACACACTCTAGTCTTTGACTACCTTCTTCTTCACACACACTCTAGTCTTTGACTCTTCTTCTTCACACACACTCTAGTCTTTGACTAACCTTCTTCTTCACACACACTCTAGTCTTTGACTAACCTTCTTCACACACACTCTAGTCTTTGACTAACCTTCTTCACACACACTCTAGTCTTTGACCCTTCTTCTTCACACACACTCTAGTCTTTGACCCTTCTTCTTCACACACACTCTAGTCTTTGACCCTTCTTCTTCACACACACTCTAGTCTTTGACTAACCTTCTTCACACACACTCTAGTCTTTGACTAACCTTCTTCACACACACTCTAGTCTTTGACCCTTCTTCTTCACACACACTCTAGTCTTTGACCCTTCTTCTTCACACACACTCTAGTCTTTGACTAACCTTCTTCACACACACTCTAGTCTTTGACTAACCTTCTTCACACACACTCTAGTCTTTGACCCTTCTTCTTCACACACACTCTAGTCTTTGACCCTTCTTCTTCACACACACTCTAGTCTTTGACTCTTCTTCTTCACACACACACACACTCTAGTCTTTGACTCTTCTTCTTCACACACACTCTAGTCTTTGACCCTTCTTCTTCACACACACTCTAGTCTTTGACTCTTCTTCTTCACACACACTCTAGTCTTTGACCCTTCTTCTTCACACACACTCTAGTCTTTGACTAACCTTCTTCACACACACTCTAGTCTTTGACCCTTCTTCTTCACACACACTCTAGTCTTTGACCCTTCTTCTTCACACACACTCTAGTCTTTGACCCTTCTTCTTCACTCTTCACACACACTCTAGTCTTTGACCCTTCTTCTTCACACACACTCTAGTCTTTGACTAACCTTCTTCACACACACTCTAGTCTTTGACCCTTCTTCTTCACACACACTCTAGTCTTTGACCCTTCTTCTTCACACACACTCTAGTCTTTGACTAACCTTCTTCACACACACCCTAGTCTTTGACCCTTCTTCTTCACACACACTCTAGTCTTTGACTAACCTTCTTCTTCACACACACTCTAGTCTTTCACTAACCTTCTTTACACACACTCTAGTCTTTGACTAACCTTCTTCACACACACTCTAGTCTTTGACTAACCTTCTTCTTCACACACACTCTAGTCTTTCACTAACCTTCTTCACACACACTCTAGTCTTTGACCAACCTTCTTCACACACACTCTAGTCTTTGACTAACCTTCTTCTTCACACACACTCTAGTCTTTGACCCTTCTTCTTCACACACACTCTAGTCTTTGACTAACCTTCTTCTTCACACACACTCTAGTCTTTCACTAACCTTCTTCACACACACTCTAGTCTTTGACTAACCTTCTTCACACACACTCTAGTCTTTCACTAACCTTCTTCACACACACTCTAGTCTTTGACTCTTCTTCTTCACACACACTCTAGTCTTTGACCCTTCTTCTTCACACACACTCTAGTCTTTGACTCTTCTTCTTCACACACACTCTAGTCTTTGACTCTTCTTCTTCACACACACACACTCTAGTCTTTGACTAACCTTCTTCACACACACTCTAGTCTTTGACCCTTCTTCTTCACACACACTCTAGTCTTTGACCCTTCTTCTTCACACACACTCTAGTCTTTGACCCTTCTTCTTCACACACACTCTAGTCTTTGACCCTTCTTCTTCACACACACTCTAGTCTTTGACCCTTCTTCTTCACACACACTCTAGTCTTTGACTAACCTTCTTCACACACACTCTAGTCTTTGACCCTTCTTCTTCACACACACTCTAGTCTTTGACCCTTCTTCTTCACACACACTCTAGTCTTTGACTAACCTTCTTCTTCACACACACTCTAGTCTTTGACCCTTCTTCTTCACACACACTCTAGTCTTTGACTAACCTTCTTCTTCACACAAACTCTAGTCTTTGACTAACCTTCTTCTTCACACACACTCTAGTCTTTGACCCTTCTTCTTCACACACACTCTAGTCTTTGACCCTTCTTCTTCACACACACTCTAGTCTTTGACTAACCTTCTTCACACACACTCTAGTATTTGACCCTTCTTCTTCACACACACTCTAGTCTTTGACCCTTCTTCTTCACACACACTCTAGTCTTTCACTAACCTTCTTCACACACACTCTAGTCTTTGACTCTTCTTCTTCACACACACTCTAGTCTTTGACCCTTCTTCTTCACACACACTCTAGTCTTTGACTAACTTTCTTCACACACACTCTAGTCTTTGACCCTGCAGCATGTCCTTAAAGGGATAGTTCACAAAAAAAAAAATAATAATAAAATCTGTCATTATTTACTCATTCTAATGTTGTTACAAACCTTTATTAATTTCTTTCTTGTGCTGAACACAAAAGACGATTTTTTTTAATGTGGGTAACCAAACAGTTGCTGGTCCCCATTAACTTACAGGAGAGAACCTATAAAAAACTATAGGGGGACCAGCAACTGTTCGGTTACCCACATTATTCAAAATAATTTTTATTTTCAACAGAAGAAAGAAACTTATTCAGGTTTAAAACATCTTGAGAGAGTAAATTAAGACCATTTTCATTTTGAGGGAACTATCTCTTTAGTAAAAAAAAAAAAAAAAAACACAAGGAAAAAATCACTCACTGACTGAGAACTTTAATAGTAGCTTTAATAAGAATCAATTCATTCAGTGAAGTCTCTGTAGTGTTTTAATTTCATATTTGTTTAATTTAATTACTTTCTTCAATGCTACTGCTAAATACACCTAGTGCATCTGAAAAATAAAGCACTATTTATTTAATTTGAATATTAATTTGTGTAATGTTTATCTTGTCTTATTTTTTTAATAACAAAGAAAATAATGACAAAGATTTGTATCTTCGCCACTGGCCTAAATGTATGCCTTTGATACCTAAGGCTTTGTTTTTAACATAAGGACATTAGTTTGGCTGTAATGAACAGCCACTTGCAAAATATTAAAACCAACTTGAAAAAGAATCGTGATAAAAAATCGTGATCGTGATTTTCCTAAAAAAATCGTGATATGATATTTTTTCCATATCGCCCACCCCTACTGTAAACTTGTTTTATGATACGAGGAAAGCCAAGCACTGAATCTTGCGTGTTCCCTTGTACAGGGACTGAACCGAGATCAGAGCGTCACGCATCCAGAGCTGCGCCGAATGACTCTGCTTGTGAGGTGAGTTTGAATTCACTTGTGTTTTGAAATTGACCAGTGGTTAGAAGTAACGGGATGTTCCTTGGAACAGTTTTCAGTGTTTTAATAAACCTCCTGCAGCTACAGTACGGTGGTCATGTCCTCTATTCAGGATGGATGGTCTTTTCTAATCTCGGTGCCCCCCCCCCCAACACTGGATTTTTTCTGAGTGTGCCACACACTGGCAGTTCAATAGTGGAAGTCTTCGTTTCAGCACGGATGTCATTGATAGTCCAAAGGAAAGTGTCCTTACATACCTAGAGTTTGTGTGTGTTACAACCTGTCCTCACATAACATGAATATTCCTGTAACACACACAGATGTAGAAACTACAGCATGTGCTTGTAAAGTGGCTAGTTAAGGACTAGGGTTTTCCCTATTTTATGTACATTCTTAGTTGTGGCATCTACGTGTACCTATATGGTTCATGGACCATGGTCAGCAGTTTCTCGCGGCTTGATGGTAAAATTATTTTTTTTCAGTGACATGTCTCCCCTATACAAAATGGTTCCTAATTTTGTTAAAAATTCTGTCTTTGCACATATGCAGTATTATCATCTGTGCCAGTTGATGCCTGTTCATCTTTGCATGTTGCTGTTCTTGTTTTAGGTACACCGTGTCAGAGGTCAATGTGGCACTTCTGAGAAAGAGGGGATTGGTGAAGTTGATGTCCAGCCCCAGGAGGGCTCGCCCCCTGTATCATCAACAGACCCTGCCGGTGGTCGGTTATAGTTTTGAGTAAATGTTGTTGACTTCTGGGAATGAATGTCATGCCTCCTAAGGGTTTAAAGCATTAAAAAACATCTGGCACTGTCAGGAGGCTATTTTTAGATAATTATTTTATGGTTTGATGGACATTTTGAGTAGAACTTTGTCTATCAGGGATGTGAGTTGACTAAGCTCTAAAGCCAAGCACCGAATCTTGCGTGTTCCCTGGTACAGGGACCGAACCGAGATCAGAGCGTCACGCATCCAGAGCTGCGCCGAATGACTCTGCTTGTGAGGTGAGTTTGAATTCACTTGTGTTTTGAAATTGACCAGTGGTTAGAAGTAACGGGATGTTCCTTGGAACAGTTTTCAGTGTTTTAATAAACCTCTTGCAGCTACGGTGGTCATGTCCTCTATTCAGTATGGATGGTCTTTTTCTGAGTGTGCCACACACTGGCAGTTCAATAGTGGAAGTCTTAAAGTTTGAGCATGGATGTCTTTGGACACCGTGATTAGAAAAGACCATCCATCCTGAATAGAGGACATAATGGATGGGCAGCTTCTGTCCTGCAGAGTTTAGCACCACGCCGAATTAAACACACCTGAAAAAGCTAGTCAATGTTTTTAAGGTTATTACTAGAAAAGAGTTTGTCAGGGTTGGAGCTAAACTCTGCAGGACAGTGGCCGTCCAGGACAGAAGTTGCCGTCCTTGATGTAGTTACACATAGATGCCACAACTAAGAATGTATATAAAATAGGGAAAACAATATTCCTTAACTAGCCACTTTACGAGCACATGCTGTAGTTTCTATATCTGTGAAGCTGCCCATCCATTATGTCCTCTATTCAGGATGGATGGTCTTTTCTAATCACGGTGTCCCCCCCAACACACACTGGGAGTTCAATAGTGTTAGTTTCAGCACGGATGTCATTGATGGTCCAAAGGAAAGTGTCCTTGCATACCTAGAGTTTGTGTGTGTTACACACGTACAAAGATTTTTACCTTTTTTTTTTCACTTTTTTTTTCACTTTTTTTTTACTTTAGTTTCTTAGAATTGGCTTTACTTTTCTTGCTTTGCTTAATTAGATAGTCCAGGTTTAATCAACCTATTTTCTTGCAGTTTGAGGTTGTAGTGCTGTGGCTAGAAAGAAGAGGATAATCAGTTTCCTTGCCCCTATAAGTTAGTTGCCCGCTTTTTTGCTAGTGGTCAGTATTGTAGATTTTTTTTTTTTTTTTTTTTTTTTTTCCAACCTACAGCACTCGCTGTCTTTTTACAGATAATAGAAGTTAAGCAGAGTAAATCTAAATTTGGCTTTGGACACGGGTTCAGAAACTAGATGTGTTGGTTTTTTTAAATGCCAGATGAAAGTTTACTTAATTATTCTGAGGAGTTGTTGTTTTTGCCATCGTTCCAAGTAGAAGTAAATCTTTCTCTTTTGTGTGTGTGACGAGTGACACCCCAACAGTTAACCAACCTAAACATAAGTCATATGAATTGAATAGATTTACTTGGCCATTATATCTCAAAAGTAACTTATTTCCCCCTTTTTTATCTCTCCTGATTTTATCTCTTGGTTGTGTGAAAGTAAAAAAGAAACTCACACAAAAAAATTAATTCACGATATAATTTGTGTGTGTCAAAGGTTTTATATTTATATTTGTTGTAAAAAAATGTTTTCACAGTGTACAGTCCATAAGCTGGTTTTTGAACTGGTGAGAATTGACAAATGCTGGATATGCCATTCACCTTTGACATCTATCAAATGGCACGGTGTAAGATGCAAACGTAAGTGTGTTATTCATTTTTTTTTTTCCTAATTAATGCATTTCTCAGTGCACCATAAGTTGTTTAATTTCATGTTATCGGTCAGTTCCAGACTCGCACCTATAAAGCATGTTGATTGAATGTTTTATCAGTTCAAAAACCATTGCGGTGGAAAACACTGGAGTGGCAGATACTATGACGTACCAGGCAAGTGAGTTTGTGTGATGCACACAAAGTATGTACTCCAATTGTGTTTTTTTTTCTGTCTGCTGAACATTTAAATTGTCATGGGAAATGCGATTGCATTATTGTTTCATGTGTTGTTATATATACAAATATATAGTTACGTTTATATGAAGGACTTTTATTTTGACATTCTGTCTGGAGAGTCGTGACAGGAACTGGGAATTGCGCGCGCTTCCTCATATCTGCTGAGGAGCTGTTGAAGAGCAGACGCGACTCTCTGGTGTCTTTTCAATCCTGTTTTACAGGTAAAACAAATATGGACATTCAAAAGTGAAACATTTCTCTATACCACAGTGACTTCTCCTGTGCCATGTGTAGTGAATGTAAAGTGTTAAATGTGCGTTAATTGAGGATGTTTTGTTTGTCTGTTATATGCTCATAATAACGTGGGGGAAATGATATAAGCTCGCTCCAGTGGTCAGTATATTTGTCTATAGTGTTTAGTATATACTAGTATCAATAGTTGTGTGTTATAAAAAGGTTGTTTGCTCATGTCAACTAGTTAATAGTTCACATTGTGTATGTTTGAAGCTCTCTCTGTAATCGCATTTGGCGCGCTTATCGGTCACGTGACCTGACACTGAGAGGAGAATAGATACATTCGGTTGGTCTGGGAACGCCCCCGGGAACGCCCCGTCACGTGGTGTGAATTTAGCCCGTGGGGGAAAACATTGCCTTGGCGCTCATTGAAATACATGGGACAATCATGCCAAAGAGTTGCGGTGTCGTTTTCTGTACCAACAATAAACAAACAAATTATAAATTGAAGTTCTACAGCCTCTCTTACATACATACAAAACCGGATAGGAGGACAAAATGGCAAAATTAATCATATCTTATTAGATTACTGTGTGAGTAGAGGTCCGTGTGATATAGTAGTAGATGTTTAACTCGTATTAGGCAGTGGGCCAGATTTGTCTGACGTTACATCCCTTACGAAAAAGAACTATAGTAATCCTATGGCTATTAGTATTCTATAGTAGTGTATAATACTTCTGTGATGTTCATTAATACCTATACTTCTAGGCTATGTCCCAAAATACTATAGTATTCTATAGGATTAACGTTACTATAATATTTTGTCCTAAAATACTACAAGATTCCTTTAGTTGTTTTTCATAAGGTTTTCATCAGCTGAAGGTTATCAGACTGCAGTCTGTGAGAATTCGGATAACTGTCAGCAAAGTCCCTCTGCAACTTCGTAGCGACTACTACTGATCACCGTTTTACAAAAGGATTAATAGTTTGGAGTGAAGCATACGTACAATTGGTAAGTGACATGGTTTTATGGACTTATAGTAAAAATACGCAAGTTGATTGAGTTACAGGCTTGTGTTGCCGGTAGCTTCCGCGATGTCTTACCTGAAGATTCAACCAGATATAATAGTCTGGAAACGACACCTCCGGCCATTTGGTTGGGTCATTGACCCAGTTTTTAATTAAATAAGGGCAATCATAACCTATTACAGTTAATTTTGCAATGTACCGTTGCCGGTCGGCAGGCATAAATGACTCGCAATATGACATTTCTCTCATTCAAATACATAGGATGGTCGCGCTGCTTTCCCCCACACCGACCACGCCCCCCAACTATGACGCGTTGCCGACTGTATCTATAGGAAGTCACTATCTGTATCCATTGCAAGAGCTCTTTGCATTTACTGGGTTAATATGAAGCAAATTCATATTTAATATCATTGTTAATGATATTGGTATTTCTGTTTATAAGATATAATATCTATATATATAAAAGTTAAATGTTAACTATAAATGGTAAAGTGAAGAAATGAGACTGAGTGACAAAAAGTGATTTATTTTGGATGTTGGACATAGAATGTGAATGTGAATTAATGCTTTAAAAGCAACTGTTGTGCCTTACTGAACTATTATGCTAAATAAATATCTGCTGAGGAGCTGTTGAAGAGCAGACGCGACTCTCTGGTGTCTTTTCAATCCTGTTCTACAGGAAACAGTAATCTGTCAGTTGGGTCTCCTGATTCGGGACCTGCAACATTTGCAAGCTGAGGCACATAGCAAAGAACAGAGAGCATGCCTGCAAACTTGTTGCCTTTTGGCTAAATTGACCATTTTGGCATTTCTAATCAGATCGCGCAGGGTTTCCCTAACCCCTGGAGACTTTCGTTTTTGGACGTTGAAAAAGTTCTTAATTCCTTTGCTGTGATCATTTATCATTTATTAGGCTAACTGTCCTATTGCTCTTTGTTGATTAGACTTAGGCCTAAGTTAGGCTACAACGTAAAATTCTCACAAATGTTTTCTTCTTTCATCCGGTTCGCTGCAGCTCAGCTAAACGCGTCTTTAATGGACTTTATTCATTGGTGTGACGGAAATAAAATGACAACTTATAGAGGAGTTGTTTGCAATGTTAACCCAATCGCACAATAAGCGAAACATAGCTGTTTGAATTTGTTGTAGACAAATTTCAACGATCCCATATTTGCGACGATAACAATGCAAAAACGGCAGTTCTTTGTTTGATGTGCTACGTGAACACAGGGCAATATTTGTGCTTCTTCGCCAGCATTTTTAAAGATTCGCTTGGCTGAGAAGCATAACGCACAAACATTTCATTATGTCTAATGAGTATCAACGAGCAAAATGCCCTCAAGTCCGTGGTGCACTCATGTCATTGCTAAAGTCTTTCTGTAATTATGCATGTGCTCACAAACTTCAAATAGGATGTTAAACCCTTTGAGCAAAAACTATCAAACTTGCAAATTTCTTTTTGTCTGACCAATGAGCATTTCCAAGTGTTTTTTTTTTTTTTTTCTTTCTAACTTTTATATATATATTTTTTTTTTTACTTCGTGCCTTCCAATAAGTCACTGGGCCTTATTCACGCATCTGAGTTGATGATAGTTTCAGTGGGCTTTTCGAGTGGAATTAGAATTTAGTTTGGCTGATTGAGATGATAGATGAACTGTATAAAAAAGCTCATAATGAACAAAAAAAATAGGGCTAATAAATCAGGACCTAATTCAATAGAGCCACCAAGCAATTGGCTAGGCCTAAAAAAAAAAAAGTTTGGTTCCGGTTGGTTGTCAGTTGAGGTCATGGGTCGGTAGGGAATTTTTTTTTGTTTTTTCAGTGGCAGCAAGGGATGGGTAGGAAATTATTCAGGGCTCGACATTAAAGGGATAGTCAAACCTAAAAATATCAAAATTGAAACTACTGTGGAAACAAAGACACCTACATCTTGGATGCCCTTGAGTTAAGCTAAAACGTATCAAAAATTAATTTCAAAGTGAACTATCCCCTTAAGCCTTTTCACGTGCTTGTCCTCCGGACAAGTAAGTAAATCTGTCAATCACTTGTCCGAGTAAAAAAGTTGCTTGTCCGGATTTTTAAAAATTATTTATTTTTTTATTCTGAAGCAATGTTCTCATCAGTGTTCAATCAGCTTTGATATTTAAAAAGGCAAATTGTAATATCTGCACCTTTAAGGGCATCGCCTCCACCAATATTATTAAATGCCCTATACTATAGTGTCTTATTATTGTAAATAATTGAATTTATTGATCAAATTTAGGAATTTAAAATAAAAGATGAAGCATACTGTTACCCTAGGTAGGGCTGATGAAATTAAACCATTTACACTGAAAAATTACAATTTCATAAAATAATGTTATGAAATTGATTTAAATGTGCAAATAAGAAATATTGGAAAGAATTATACTAGGCTACTTATAAACATAACACTGAACTGCCAATAGGTGGCGGCAGGCGGCCGTATAAAGGAGTGAGTTATTGATTCATTAATTCAAACGATTCGTTCAAACGGTTCATCCATTCAAGAATGAGACAGATGTTGATGTTTATGAATGGGTCATTGAATCCTTGACTCAACCGATTCGTTCAAAATGCCGAATCATTCGGTAATGAAAACAGGTTGAGTTCCTGTGAGATGCGTCGTGGTTCTGCTGTGACTTTTCTTTGGAACTATTTTCGCTGCTGAAATGGAACAAAAACACCCAATATTGCTTATAAACAGTAAGCGACTTAATCTTAACTGTTTATTGAACTGTTGTAGAAAATCAGTGTCACTTTCTCAATCGTGATGGTATTCGGGAAAAAAAATTGAGGCTGCTTAGTGCTTAACATATGTTAAAATATAAAAAGTCCACATTTAGATTTTTTATAGGCAGAGTATGTTGTCAACTGTGTGTGTGTGCGTGCTCCGCTCACGTGTGTAGATTTCTCTGCGCGAGCGTCAACGGCGCAACCTTACCATGCCTACAAAGCAAAAAGGCAGTAACTACGCAGAGTGCAGAACTGAGAAAAATTACTTTTGCTAGGGCTTTTTGCAGTTACTGTACAAACGACTACCATTTTTATCTAAAACGACACACATTTAAGATAAGATGTTTTGTCATATAACAAAGGATGTCTTGAATGTCATGAAAATTGTAATAATTAATGCTTTATCAAAACTGCAGTTACTGCCTTTTTGCTTTGTAGGGCAGAGTAGGCCTGCTACATTTATTATCCACACTCGATCGCAACTTGCAATGAATGTAATAAAATCAGAATCATTCTCTCGGTTTAGTGATTCCCTAGTTATTTTTTTTTTTTTTGTTATTGATGTTCTAATCAGGCTACTTGTCCGTTGGGGCGAGTAAAATTCTCTTTTACTTGTCCTTCAAAAATCCATTTGTCCCGGAAAAGCGGACGAGTTAGACGGGCTCTAGAGATACGAACCGCGGCAGGTTAGAGTGTTTTGGATTGCATAAAATAATGAAAGAAACGAACAAATACATGGCGAAAGAAGTGCTAGACAGCAGAAGATGGGATTGGGATCATGATTGGATCATGATAGGATGATTTTTTAATAAAACTAGGCGGATGGAGGTATTAGTATGTGGTGTGTGCATGCCTATGAATGCATGTATTTGTATGTGTGCGAATATGAATAAAAATATCATAAATGACAAAAAAAGACTTGTATAATATGTATTATAGTTCAGTTTGACGAACGATATCTGCCTCGTTTGTTAATAGATTGCTGGAGGACAAGATGCATCTTACATCGCGTGCTATAAAAAGACGGAGCTGTACAAAAACGTAATAGTTAATAGTTCGCCTCAGAGTTTTTTATTTGTGTATTTATTTAATTTTTATTATTTCTTCCCCAAGCTTCCCCAAAAATAATTTTGGGTCGCACATAAATTGACAGGGTCGGTCGGAAACCGGAAACAAACAATTTTTTTTTTTTTTTACGCCCTATCCAAATGCTTGGAGGTGTCTCCACACCTTTCCAATTACTTTCCTTTTTATTCTCACTAGCCTTATTAATTAATGTAGGATGAACATTTCATAATTTCTGTTCCCCATTAGACTATTCTGCCAGAACTCTCTGGGCCAAGGATGCATTCTGAATCATCATAGCTTGTATGGCCTCGCACCTTCCATGTTGCTCATTTAAAAAAGAATGTGTTTTGTCAGGCCAGGCTGTTAATGTGTCTGTTTTTACAATAACAGTGTTTTAAAATCAGAATCTCAAATCCCTCGATTGTTCGGACAGTGCCATATATCGTTTGTATTTTTAATTCTGTTTGGAAATCCCATCCGAATGCACCATTTGAACAGTCGTTTTTCCAAAAATCTGCTTTTCATTCTGAACTCACTTTATGCTTACGTTTTCAGCTCACTTTATGTGTATGTTTAGTGGTGTTGCTGAATTTATTGTGTGGGATCACTACGTACATTTTTAACTTTGACTTTGAATGGGTAATGTAAATGCTCTGCCACTCCAGTGAATTCTGCCTTAATGGTCGAAACCCGTCTACTTTTTGTCTAAATGGAAAGTTTTAGCCATCACTCAAACTGTGCGTTTGTACTGAACAGTTCATTTTGTTAGTATTTCTTGATCATTAGCGTGAAGCTGTTTGCATTTAATAAGAAAATTAGTATATGAAATTGGTCGGCATGGGGAATTGACTAATTGTTGTCTAACGCTGCCTGAATTTTGTCTGTGAAGAAAATGAAAAATCTGCCTCCAGAAATCCTCAGAAGACTGGGATATTTCAGATGTGAGTGTGCGTTGAAGTGTAATATGCTCAATATCAATAGGATGGCTCTTAGCAGTTTGTTTTTGACATCCATTCTTCCTATTTGTATTTCTGTTAAAGTATGCTGTTAGCTAAATTTAAATTTCATTAATTAATTTAATGTACTTCACAGGACGACGTCTCATCTGGCGACGAGTACATCCCAGCGTCTGTGTCGGATTCAGAAAGCTCAGGGACGGAGTCGAGTGTTGAGTTGCCTGGACCATCCAAAAAGTCCCGTACCACTAATTGGCCTGATTTAGGTGTTACTTTCCCTGAACAAGACCAGACCATGGATATAGAGGACAACTCGAGGGATATCTGTAAGAATATCCTGATGGATCTAGAAACTACTGGTGATCTCCAAAGTGACCCAGAACCAGAAAGCTCAGAGTCATACCTGCAGAAAACAAAAGATGCGAGTAACGAAAAGGGCGCTGTGGGTGTTCTTGGCCAAAGTAAATCCACCAACCAAATCAGCGAAATTCATTAAAAGCCAAGTCAATTGTTGTTTTGTATGTGAAAAACCAACTCAAACAAAATTTGCACGTCATCTCGAGAGGCACGTCAATGAAAATGCTGAAATCGCACAGGCGCTCCAGTTCCCCAAATCATCGAAGGACAGAAAGGTTCTTCTTGAGAAATTCCGAATCCTTGGCAACTTCGAGCATATAACTCTACTGCTGCCTTAAAGTGAAAAGGAGTTCCAAACAGAGCAGCAGCACTGAGACTTACGATCACTGCCAAACTTTCTCTGAGACCTGAGAATAACACTGAAGAGGGACCCGAGTTTAGAGAGAGAGCCTTTGGTGTATAGCATCTGCTCAGTCTACAATGTCCCAGCCAATTTCAAGTGAACTTTCCACTGCAATAAGGAACGATCATTATGTCGTCATGCAACAGCAGCAACTTCTTTATTCTTACTAGTGCTGTCAAGAGAGTTTCAGGTTTTGATCATGAAAACAACACTTTCAAAGCCCCAAGTTTGGCCCTGAAAATTGGGCATTCTCTCAGAAAGACAAGTGACCTCATCATGCGTCGTGTCCTCACGGAAGAGGACCGAGAGGCGATCGATTCCATCGGGAGGTTTCGTGCACTTCATGAAACAAAGTGGTCTGAATTAGTTTCCCATTCTGCCTTGTCTAACCTGAGCGAGGCAAAATACAACAAGAGCTAAGGATATTCGAGGAAAAACGAAATTGGTGGTACGTATCGTCGTAAATCTACTTTGGTGTATGTGTAATAAAATGTGTTAATTTGTACAATGTCATCATTTAATAGATGGCGCAGACGACGATATGGATGCGGGATCGCAACTACTCCTTAATGTTTCCACATCGCAAGGTACTGTTAAATTGGGTTCCAAGGCTACTGAAATTGTTGCACGAAATGAAATGCTGAAGAAATGTCGGCTTCTGGGACTTTTGAATCACCTCACCTCTCCGAGACTGCAGCTCAAGGTATAATCTGAATGAAGGACCCAAAGTTTGCCCAACAAATATCACGTCATCGTTAGAGTTTATTAAAATGTTTTAGTCGGGAATTTTCCAGTAGTATGATGGTTATAAACTTGGCTAGTGTTTTGATGTGTTCAGTAGTTTGCGTGATCGTTTTAAAACAACAGCGAAGACTTGGACTGTGTGAAATCTACATCATTTCCTAGTAAAATTAGACTTAGACTTATCTTTATTAATCCTTGGGGATGACTCCCAAAAGGAAATTGAAAATTCCAGCAGCAGTTTTAGCAAGAAAAGAGAAGGAGAATAAACAGAAGACAGTTTTTCAAACAACAAAATTAACAATAATAATAATAATAGTCAAAAAAAGCAACAAAGAAAAAAAGACCCTAAAAAAGTGTAAGTATTCAGTCCAGTATTAAAGTGCTAGAGCGATAAAGTGACCAGGCATTAATGCAAGTCCAGATAGATATATACGTATTTATATAGTATATTGTCCTATCGTCCTCTCGACCCTATTTCCTCCTCCCCCCTAATGAGGAGTTGTAGAGTCTGATGGCATGAGGAACAAAAGAGTCCTTCGGTCTGTTTGTCCGGCACTCGGGAAGGAGCAGCCGTCCACTGAACCGGCTCCTCTGGTTGCTGATGTGCAGCAGGGGGTGGCTGGCATTATTAATAATGTCCAGCAGTTTGTCCAGCATCCTTCTCTCTGCCACCATCACCATTGAATCCAGTTTCACAGAGCCGGCCCGCCTGATCAGTTTATCCAGCCTATCGGTGTCCTTCTTGGATATGCTGCCCCCCCTCCCAGCACACCACAGTGTAGAAGAGGACACTGGTAACCACAGACTGATAAAACATACACAGCAATTTGCTGCAGATGTTAAAAGAGCGCGGTCTCCTCAGGAAATACAGCCTGCTCTGTGTCTTCCTGTGCAGATGGCTTGTGTGCGTTGTCCAGTCCAGTTTGTTATCCAGCCACAATCCGAGGTATTTGTATGATTTGACTGCCTGCACCTCAACTCCTTCCGGCAGGACCGGTTGCGGATCTGATCTGGACCTCCCAAAGTCGACGACCAGAGAGCAAAGTCCCCCACCAGACTCCTATACTCCTCCTCCTCCCCGTCACCCTTAATGCGCCCAACAATGGCTGTGTCATCTGCACACCTCTGCATACGTCACAGCTCCGAGTTGTGACAAAAGTCCGAGGTGTACGGGGTGAAGAGAAGAGGGGCCAGCACTGTGCCCTGAGGGGCTCCAGTGCTACTGACCGCGGTGTCAGACATGACGTCCTTCAGCCTGACACACCGCGGCCTGTCCGTGAGGTGATCTCTGATCCAGTCTACCAGAAAGTGGTCCACTCCCATCCTGATCGGTTTGTCCCGAAGTATGGGTGGCTGGATGGTATTGAAGGCACTGGAGAAGTCCAAAAAAAAAGCATCCTCACTGTGCCTTTCCCCTTATCCAGATGGGAGTGGATCCGACGTAACGCGTAAAGGATGGCATCCTCCACACCAACCTTTGGCTGGTATGCAAACTGCAGGCGATCCTCGGCGTGCCGCACCTGGGGTCTGGGGAGGCTGAGGAGGAGCCGCTCAAACGTCTCCATCAGGTGTGAAGTGAGTGCCACCGGTCGAAAGTCAGTCATTCAGCTCGCTCGGCCTGTTCTCCTTGGGAACTGGAACGACGCAGGATGTCTTCCGGAGGGTAGGCACTCTCCCTGGCTGTAGGCTGAGGTTGAAGATCCGCTGGAGCGGCTCCCCCGGCTCAGCGGCACAGGTCTTCGGCGGTCTCGGACGCACTTTATCGGGGCCCGCTGCTTTCCTGGGCCGGAGCCTCCTCGGCTGTTCCCTGACCTGGTCTGTGGTGATGCGAGGCGGGGATTGTACTGATAAGGGTGGGGGTGATGTGGTGTTGGTAGAAACATGTGTAAAGGAGGAAGGTATCGCAAAGTCGGAGGGGAGGTGTGTGGACTGGGGTATGGTGGTGTCAGGGGAGAAGTGTGTAGGGGGAAGAAGAAGTGTGCCGTGGTGGGGGTGAGGGTGAGGGTTGGGGGGACAAGGGAGGGCATGAGCTGGTTAAACCTATTAAAGAAGTCATTCAGCTCATTGGCCATCTCCATTGTCCCTCCCATAGTTTTTGTCTTTGTGTCATGACCCGTGATGGTCCTCGCGCCATCCCAGACCTCCCTCGTGTTGTTCTCCCTCGGTTTCTCCTCCACTTTCCTCCTGTGGTTGTCCTTAGCTTCCTTCACACAATGTTTCACCTCCCGTTGTGCTGTCCTCATGGCCTCCCCGTCCCCGCTCCCGAAGGCAGCCTTCTTCTAAAAACGATCACTCGGGTATAATCTAGAATTGGCTGTCTGCGGTGCCACATGTGTTCCCCTCCATGCCCACGGTAGGCGGACACGCTCTTTAAGGCCACACATTTATAGTGTGCAATAATTTTTTTTGTTTTCTTTTAGATGACCAGGGGAACGCTGCCTGTGTAACTTCCGGATCACCTCATCTCCCCGACTCAGTCACTCAAGGTATTGTATTAATGCGATGCCGTGTCCATCACTTGTGTGCGGTCAACACTTACATTGGTTGGCAGACAGGCTCTTTAAGCCCACACATTTATACCGTGCAATATTTTTTGTTTTTTTTTAGACGACCAGGGGAACGCTGCCTGTGTAACTTCCGGATCACCTCACTCATGTGCAGTCAACACTTACGTGGTTTGTTTAGACGTATAAGGTGGTAGAAGAAGCTGGATGTGTTGTTTTGAATGAGAACTAAAGTCAATTTATTATCACACACATTGTCTACACGAGTTCCAGCTTGTTTGTCGATTTTGAACAGCAACGTCCCTCTACCTACAAGTACATCTTGATGGCTCTTTTATCTTTTGTTTTTATCTTCTAATATTTTTTTAATTGTTCAGGTGTCCATGTCAAATCTAGGCGGTGTGCGAAGAGACCGTGGTCCGAGGAGGAGATACGAGCCGTGATGAAACCTATGAGGCCTTTGATTGAAAACGGGGTCACTAGCCGCGTTTCCACTGCCGGGCCAGGGCCGGGCCGTGCTAGGGGCTTGATCGGGGCTTCCTCAGGGCCAACGGCCAGGATTTCTGGCCCGTCAAATACCTTGGGCCAGAGGGGGCCAGCTCGGGCTAGAGGCGTGCTCAAGGTAAAAGGCGGAGTTTATCGGTGTTATGGAACGTTATGATCTGAAGCAAGATGCACATAGGGGTGTCCATGTTTTACCGATTAACCGTTTAAAATTGCATAACATTTTAATTTGAACTGTAGGCCTATGCCAAATACTGCGCAACAACACATAGGCTAGTATATATAGGCTACATATCGACGAATTTTCAGATATTTGTTTGATTTTTTTTGCCCCTTAAACATTTAAAATATTTGACAAATTAATATGAAAAAAATATATATTTTAGGCTACTGGTTTTCTGAGGCCAAATTAGAACCTGGAAATGATATTTTCCCCGCAGTGCTGAATGAGAAGAGCCGTAACCACAGCCTACAGAAAGGGGATTTATGGGTGATTTATAGGCTATAATAAATGTGTCTGATAATAAAATAATATAAAATAACGAGGCATTAATTGTTTATTAATAAACTATTGTTTTCTAAATGATTTTCGGCTAAAAACATATCTCCATCTCCGGATGCACATTTAGAGAGAAATTAAGCTACATAAACATAGAAGATATTGGCTTTCGATTCGAATTTGTTCGTTTTAAATTGGACATTTAATCTACAAAGGATATAAAAGCTTTAAATGTCCAATTTAAAACGAACAAATTCGAATGCGGTGGCTGTTTCAGGTCTCGCGCTTCAGTTCACGGAGATCATGAAGCGCGCCTTGATTAATTGTTAAAGCACAACGTTTTCTTGTCATAAATACATTTATTTGCGAATAATGTATTATTATTTTCTGTATGACCAGAAATTAAAGAGTATTTTAAGTTGTTTCCACTGAAAGAAATGCAATGAAACTGTTCACATGGGCGTCTCGCAGCCATCAGTGCGTGCTCCACACACACTGGATATTTGTCAAAAATATTGTGTTTATTTGTGCTCTGTTCCTTTTTTGGATAAAGGCGTCTTCTACATATGCAGCCTAATAAAATGTTACAATAATGATGATGATGGTTATTATTATTATTATTATTATTTGCAGACACGGAGTTTTTGTGAAATGGACGTTTTGCTTATTTTCAATTGGCAATTTCAGTTTGAAGGGTGATGGAAATGGGGCTTTAACTGCTCCGTACTTGCTGCGTTTTATTTCTATAAATTAATTTCGTTTCAAATGAGGTCCAATCAGTTATTAAAGGTGTTAAAAATTTACTCTGTATCTCGAGGTTGCGGCGCGCACACTATGCACCGAGTATTAACCGATGGGCCTCGGTTAACGATTAATGAATAACTTGAAAACGTGCCCGCAGCCCTACTTGTTATATCGCGCAAAAAAATCGCTGCTTGAAATGGAGAATCGCCTGTACTGGTCTCGTGACACTATTGCAGCCACTACGGCAGGTGAGTTAATATACATGCTATCTTCCTAATTTACAAAATAAATTAATTCATAATACCCGCTGAAATGGGTTGGGTTTTATGACGTTTGATCCAGAATGGCGTGTTAGGGGTGGGGGTCTGGGGCAGCGCTGTGGGGCTACTGGCCCGGCAGTGGAAACGCAAGCCCGGTGCTTGAGGCCCGAGGCCACTAGCTCGGCCCGGCTCGCTGTTAGCTCTGGCCCAGCCCTAGCCCGGCAGTGGAAACGCGGCTACTGCCACCAGTGAGCAGTGTCTGAAGTGCAAGGAAAAGGAACAACCCATCTCGGAGAAAAGATCCATTCAGAACATTCGAGATTTTGTTCGCAACGGGGGCTTGGCGTTTAAAAGACATTCAAATGCTAAGCGCTAAATGCACTTTTGGATCGCCTTAGCCTTTCTAGTCATGTTTCGCAAGTTGCAAGAGTATAACGATGTCATTTAACGACTCGCCCTCATGTCGTTCCAAGCACGTAGGTCCTCTGTTCATCTTCTGAACACAGTTTGAGATATTTTAGATTTAGTCCGAGAGTTTTCTGATCTTCCATCGAACGTGCGTGTACGGTGTACTGTCCTTGTCCAGAAAGGAAATAAAGACATCATCAAAGTAGTCCATGTGACATCAGTGGGGTAGTTGCAATGTTTTGGAGCATCAGAAATACATTTGCTCCAAAAATAACGAAAACTACGACTTCATTCAGCATTGCGTTGTCAACTTCACAGTGACCCTGCCGATGACGTGTCGATCTGGTGCACCCGAGCATGGTTTACCGTCTGGGGGAGACGCACACTGTATTCAAGCTACTCTACGTTGTTTGTATTTTAGTATTTTTTTTACAATGGTGCGCCAGCGTGCGTGTCGCAGATCCTAATCGCCAAAAGCGCTCGGGCGCACCAGATCGACACGTCATCGGCAGGGTCACTGTGAAGTTGACAACGCAATGCTGAATGAAGTCGTAGTTTTCGTTATTTTTGGACCAAAATGTGTTTTCGATGCTTCAAAACATTGTAACTAACCCACTGATGTCACACGGACTCCACTAAAGAGGTCTTACGGGCTTGGAACGACATCAGGGTGAGTCATCAATGACATTATTTGCATTTTCAGGTCAACCTCATCTTTTATTTTAATTTATTTCTTTTATTATTAAATGCATTTTAATTATTTTATTTATTAATCCTTTATTTTGCTTACAGGCAGTTTTGTTTTGTTTATTTTGCCATGTGGTTACCCTGGGCCTTTTAATGTCAGGAGTCACTTATTTTATATGTACATTTTTTTTTTCAGCCGAGTCTAACACTGTACTCTAGCACGTCTACACATTGACGGCGGCTATGTGTTAATCCTATACTCTAGCGTAGAGGTTTACTTCCAACCTGCCTTTGTATTTTCAAGCAAACCTGAAGAGCTTGACGAGCTCATTCAATTTATTTTTAGAAGGCATCTCACGGAAACTGTAGGGTTGGCAGTTCGGTAATATATTCCATATTATTATGATGGTGTGCCTTAGTCACTTTGGTCTGCGAGAATCCATGTGTCCTTTCAAAGCAGGTTATATTTGGTGTTTGTGTATGGTAACTTGGCCTTATACACCTTCTGTCCTTTCAAAGCAGGTTATATTTTGTGCATGTGTGTGTGTGTGTGTGTGTTATACGGGAGGGGATATGTATGTGCGTCTATGTTCAGAAACTGCAGCCAACTCCGTCTGTGTGTGTGCGCTCAGAGCTGCAGGCTGTCTGTGTGTATAGGTATGTGTGTGTGGGGCTCCCTGCCTCTCCCCCTCTCCAACTGGATGTGTGTGTGTGTGTATGTGTATGAAGGTACAGGGCAATTCTGAAGGGAGGGGCTGCTTCGCTCTCTTTCTCTGTCCCTCACTCACAGAACAAAAGAAAAATGTAAAGAAAAGTTAACTCTAATGCTTTTCAATATTTTAGTTTTCTTTTTAAAACTCAAAACGGTTTCTTTTTTTTTTTTGTCTCTTTCAAAAATATTTTGGAGTTTATCTCAGGTTAATTTCTTTGGTATTTATTTTTCCCTTAAAATATTTGATTAGCTTTACGGTCAGGTTCAGAATGCTAGCCACGATCCTAGCTAGTTACAAGGGCGCCTTTTATACTTGTATAACTCTAGCGTGTTACAATGTTTTAGGGATTACTCTGCCGTCATTTTTAAAACAGTCCCGCCACATTTAACCGCTTTGGTCAATCAAGCATCACTTGCGCTAACTTTCCTCGTCTCCTTCTGAGAACGAATCTTCGGTGCGCTGGATGTTTTAGGGTAAAAACAGTCCCGGCGCCACTATCCAACCACGTCGCAGTTATGACCAAGCAAATTTTAAAACTAGCTTAACCGTTTTACGGCTAATTCCAAATTTCTGACTAGATGGTCTTTTTTGTAAAAAAAGATCCATCTCTATCCCAGCATTTCAAATATTGTTTGAGGTTTACTTTTCAGAGAACCTTAAATAAGCCTAATTCAATTTGATTATTTAATCGGATTAATTGTAGATTTAAAATGTACAAAAGTATAAAACACATGCACGATGCTAACGATTATAATTATTAATCTTCGGTGCGCTGGATGTTTTAGGGTAAAAACAGTCCCGGCGCCACTATCCAACCATGTCGCTTTTCTATGGTAAGTGCATTATACACGTATAATTTAATAAATAAATTATAAAATTAAGCAGGTGTTGATTTTATGTTAGTCTGTTACATAATTATATTAAAAATAAAAGTTTACAAACGTTCACACTGACATTCTGACAACCCGAGACCTGTGTGAAATAGCCTATAGCAGCTAGCGGTTTTTACGTAATCATTGATGACTGATACTGCAATGTTCGGACATAGGTTATTATTTATAGACGGTTAATTACTTTAATTGTTTATTTTATTTAAATTTATTTGAATAGGGACAATGTTACATAAGATCATGTTCCATGCTACAACATTTTAGCCGAGGCTAATTCTCAATGTTAGTCCCTATGGGCCTTTACATAAAATTACACAATACACATAGTTAAAATAAACATAATAAAACAATATAACACAATATAAATGCAGCGGACGATGGTCACATTTCCGACTTCTAATTTAAAGAGTCAAGATGAGCTTTAAGATGAGAGTCGATAGGCCTGTAATTCATTTTACAATCTACCAAATGTTGTTAGATAATTTTCCGTCTGCCGAAGTTACGACGTCACTCTGTAGGCTAAAGCGCGCAAGAGTTAGCATTTTAGCCTAGCACTCCGGTGTGGTGAAGAGATGGGTCCGCCTGAAGAGATGAGTCCCACCTTAGGACCCAAGCGATCCGATTGGTTCAAAGCTAGTTTTATGGGTAATCGCTTTAATGCCTGGTTACAAATCACTTTATTAAAAGAGACGTTTGAAGTACGTTATAACGAGTCATTAATGTATTTTAACTTATATGTTTTATATACTGGTATATAACCGAAGCTGTAGATTGTACATTTAAACATTTCTCGTTCTTAGTGTTTTTAGTTAGCTTAGTAGCATAGCATTTATCCGATGATTCGTGCTAGCTGAGATTTACCGCAGCTTATACTGCCTTACCGTATTCGAAATGCAATTATAATCGTCACTGTTTTTGTCTTTAGAATCAGTGCGATGTTGATCATTTGAATTGTTTGTCTAGCCTTGATTACAGGACAGTGTAATAAAAATCGTAATTTAATCATTATCAAACTTTATTCATATCATAATTTTTTTTTTTTTTATCCTGATTAATGAAAGAAATAGCATTTTCAGGTATGTTTTGCAACGTTAAGTTATTTGTTATTAAACAATAAGGCATAATATTTTTTTTTAAATTACATTCATGTCATTTTGTGTTCTAATTCATATAATATGAATTGTTTGTCTACCCTTGATTACAAGACAGTGTAATAAAAAATTACTGAATCACAAATCGTATAATGTAATCATTATCAAACTTTATTTATATCATAATTTTATTTTTTTTTATCCTGATTAATGCAATAAATAGCATTTTCAGGTATGTTTTGCAACATTAAGTTATTTGTTATTTAACAACATTTTTAAAAATTACATTCATGTCATTTTGTGTTCTAATTCATATGATTTGTCATAATTATTTCTTAAAACAGAACATCATACAATACAATAGCATTCAATGCAATAAAATTAGTGAACCAAAACTTACAGGCTATAAAAATGACATCTGATTAAATTACACAATACGATACTAAATTATTTCAACTGAATTATGAGATGTAATGGATTATATTGTTATTAACACAGAACTACAAGCAAAATGAACATTTACATGGACATTTATAGAGCTTTTTAAAATGCACAACAATACAAAACAGCTTTAAACAGACTATAGGAAACTTTCATTTCCCAAATACTTTTGTGATAATCCTTCTGGCTATACAGTGTGAAGATCGAATGAAAATATCTTCATAGCTGTGTTAACAATGTTGAATGAACTGTAAGGTTAAATATTTTGAGAGACAGTGTTTTTTTTTTTTTTAGGTCCATCCTGGATTAACCAATTAGACTCAAAATAGATGAAGTGTCTTTTGCTGTATGTAAAGTTAAATCTGTAATTGATTCATATTATATGTGCAGTCAATTTTTTTTCTTGAGGCCTCGATGATGCAGTCAGGTCATGAGACGTGGAGGCTGAGGAACTCTGAAAAACACACAAACATGCTGTAACACAGCAAGAGAAAGTATCCTGTCAATTGTATCCTAACCAGGGGTGTTACTGGACCCCTGTGGAAGAGCAGTATATTGTCCATTTTGAAGTGCATACTTCAGTGTTTCCCAACCCTGTTCCTGGCGGCACACCAACACTGCGCGTATTGAATCAGGTGTGTTTGATAAGGGAGACAAAGAATACGCGCAGTGTTGGTGTGCCGCCAGGAACAGGGTTGGGAAACACTGGCATACTTCATTATGGACAACATTTTTTTTTTATTGTGTATGCGTTTGTTTGAAAAGTTTGGTGGCCCTGGGACCTCGTTCAGGGGCCGAAAAAAGCCCATCTGCGAAACCGCTATGCCTTTTTAATGGCCCGTGGGACAGCCCCTGTATGCAGACGCAGGGTCGTGGTAACTTGGGATATCAGATTCCAACTCTCTAGGGGCCCCTGACGCAGGGCCCCGAAGCATGGAACTCTAGGGCCTTTGCTAAAAATCGCCCCTCCCCCTTCATCAAATCATTTAAGAGCCTGAAAGGCTCTTTCAGGGTGGGATTGAAACATCCTTGAGCAAGAAATTTTGCACAGAGGCTAAAAAACATTTGCCTTGGCTCTAGAGCCCGGTGCTTTCGGTATGTCGCTCGGGACGAAAAGTTTGGTGGCCCTAGGACCTCGTTCAGGGGTCACAAGGTCAAAGAAGCGGCCGTGAGTTAGGGTTAGCGTAAGGGTTAGAGGCTGACAATGTTTTGACTTCGCTCAAGAGCCTGGCGCTTTCAGCATGTCGCTCGGGGAGGGCCCAATGGTCAGCTTGCTGAATTTGGAGCCCCTGGGACATTTCTGTAAAAATCCTACTCGCCCATTAAATTAATGTATTTTTCCATAGTGGTTTCGCGGGCACCTCTTCGAAATGGCCGATCAACTAGGGGGCGCCGTTTTTCTGCCACGCCCCCCTGGTGCGGGCGGAAACGTTTGGTGGTGGTCGAAAGATCGAAAAAGGAAACTTGTCTGCGAAATCGCTATGCCGATAAGTGGCCCGTGGGACGGCCCCCGTACGCAGATGCAGGGTCATGGTACATTGAGATTTGAGATTTGGACCCTCCATGGGTCCCCGATGCACGGCGAAGGGTGAAAACCTAGAACCTTCCTGTAGCAAGTGTGCCACTTTTAACCAACTTTCACTCAAAAGGCTCTTAAGGTACATGAGTCAAAGAGACTGTAGGGCTGAGATTAGGGTTAAAGGGTAAAAAAGTGTTGTCTTAGCCCTAGAGCCCAGCGCTTTCGGTATGTCACTTGGGTAGGGCCCAAGGGTCAGCTTGCTGAATTTGGGGCCCCTGGGACCTTTCTGTCAAAATCCCACTCGCCCATTTAATGACTGTATTTGCCATAGTGGTTTCGTGGACACCGCTTCGCAATGGCCTTGCGACTAGGGGGGGGCAACATTTTTCATCTTGCCATGGACCCCTGGTGCGGGTGGGAAAGTTTGGTGGCCCTGGGACCTCGTTCAGTAGTCGAAAGGTTGAAAAAGGCTGAAAAAAAGCTAATTTTAAAACTGACAGGGGTAAAAAAGGTCAAACTAACGAAACGAGCTGCCATAAGGACACGGAAGGTCACAGGACCCCGAAACTTGGCGAGTACCGTCGTCTAGGGACCTTGAGTCAGGCCCCAGAGTTTGAGGGCCCTAGCCGCTTTCTAAGCGTTTCCTAACCCCCGTTCGTGATGAGCCTATTCATTGTGGATGGCGACAGAAAAATGTCTGATTCTGATGAGGGCAATGAGACAAGTCCTGGCTCTCTACACCTCTCCTGACCTGAGCTATGGACATCCCACGTAGCACATGTTCCATTGTACTAAATAGTGGGTTCATGGACAGTGGAAAATATCCACGGTTGTGCGCATCTGTCTCTGTGTGGTGTGTTAGGACAGACAGCGAAATCTCTTCAGTTTTGTCGGACTTGTATGGTTTAAAATTAAAAAAAAAAAAAAAAAAAAAGTTTTTCCCACTTTTACATAAGTGTCTAAAAAAAATGTGTCCAACATTATTTAGTAAACACAGCAAGAGAAAGTATCCTGTCAATTGTATCCTAACCAGGGGTGTTACTGTCCCTCTGTGGAAGTGCAGCATATCTGTCCATCATGAAAAACAAACTTTGATAATTTTTTTGCCAAAATTTAATCTTCGCCCCCTGTTCTTGTGTCTTACATTTCTGACATCAGTAATGTGCTTGCTTCCATTTTTAATGCAGTAGATAGGCTAGGATTTTTTCGTCTATTATAGGAAATAAACTCGTATGAGCCTAGTAAAATATTTTATTCATTGTAGAACTGAACACCACGTTCACACCATGTTTACAATACTTTAATACACAACACTTTATTGGAGGATACAGCGTTAAGTTGATAAAATAGCATAAACTATGTACAAAAAGATTAAAAACAATGGATCATCAAAATACATTTACATCTGTTCACCACTGCTGAAACCACACAAATGAGTGCCACAGAATCCCATCCTAACTATGATGCAGAAAACAGATTTGATATTTATATTATTAATGATTATTATAATTGTCTTGCTCTTTCCTGTACATGTGTCTCTATCATGTAGCATGTTCTTATTTTTCTAAACAGTTTCTGTTCAGTTACTGGTGTACCCTAACTGATGAAAAGAAGATGTGATCAGTCACTGGTGTTGCTTTTTCTCAAAAGACAGAAAAAGAAGTGGTGACATCCCATTCTTCAGTATTCTACTAGTAATGAATCAAGTGTTACTAAAGACATTTTCTAAAAGTATACTAAAGTTCACCAAAAATCTCAAACGGTTGCACAAATCATGACTAGATCATGTAGTAACACTTGAGTCATTACTAGTTAGTTCCAATGATCTTCACTTTATAATACGAATCCAAATAATTAGTAATTCCCACAGAAGTATCTAATAACACTTTCATCTGTGAGCTATTACTTACTAATTCGTTAATAAGAGTTTCTTTTAGTTAAAAGTAGTTACTAGATTGTTAATAAACTTTTTCAGTAGTTCTCTGGGAAGTTTTAAAAAAAATTGTAGTTATTAATTACTTAATAGTGAACTACCACTTTCGTCTGTGCGCTATAGTTCGTTAATCAGAGTTTCTTGTTAGTTAATAATAGTTACTAGATTGTTAATATTGTGTTACTCATTAGTTCTCGTGTAGTTATTCACCAACCGTATTCTAAAGTGTTATCAAAAATTCTTATATAAGGTACATGAAATAATATGACACAATCCTGTCACTTTTAGTTAAATTTCAGTTTTATTGATCAATAATAGACATTATTAATAAGTAGCCTAAAAGGTAAAAGAAGCTCATACAAGTCAAGAAATAAAACAAGTTAAAAGATTCAGTCAATAAGTCAGCAGGCTACAGAACAAATCTAAATCAGAACAATGTTTTAAAAAGGCGCTATCTTTATAAATAAACCACAGATTTGAGCTTGAAACAACTATTTTATCGACTTTTAAACTCTTAAAATTACATTTCATGACAAAATAACAGTAATATTTATTAATATTTATACAATTTCGCGAACTTTCTGCTCTGCTGTTGACGCAACCTACTATGAAAAGCGCTAAACAAATAAAGGTTTTACTTGAAAAGCGCTAAACAAATAAACGTATTACTTGAGGGCAACAAACTGCTTTTATCAAGTTATCGCGAGAACATATTTTGATCAGGCATACTACTGGCATACTATGGGGTCCTAAGGTGGGACTCATCTCTTCAGCGGGACCCATCTCTGTTTTCACGACGCGTCATCATCAATACGGAAGTCGACCATTTTGGAGGCACGGAACATAAACAATGCCATTGAACTGACTCGCAAATTTGGCTGATTATTTGAAAAATGGTCGAGTTTTGGTCTGTACATATCGGGAAAATATCTTGTGAGTTCTATAGACTGCCAAAAGTTAAAGAGAAGAGTGCAAAAATTATGAAATAAGGCGTTTGTGGTTGAGAGAGGCACAGCATCAGCTCAGATGGCCATCACGGCGCACAGTCTGCGCCGCCGCTATATGTTTCTGAAATAATATTTTTCTGCTCGCAGCTGGCACTTTGCAACAACACAGCATTGTTTCAGCGGCGACTTGCAGCATGTCTCCTCTAACAACCACGTTTACATTTTATGTGGCGTGAGAATCGCCCACCAGCCGAAATCCGATCGTTCAGACTGAGGTATGTCCTGGTATTTGAATAAGATTTCAAACCACATAATGGACGTAGCTCGAAACGGATTTCATTTGCTTTTTGGACTGACATATCTGAGCGTAGTTTTTCTGTGTTTTTTTAGTGTAACAATGTGTTCAGTAGTACATAAACAGTTCAATCCATGCTGTTGTTTACATCCGAGTGCCTCTATAATGGCTGCTCATCCGGGTTTTACCGCCCAGAATGTGACGTCGGTGAAAACCCTCTGTTTTCGGGTTTTGAATGGGTTTTTGCTAAATCGCCTGAAATAATGTCTGTGGTGAACAAAAGCCTCTACATATTTTCATGTTTTGATCTATGACATAGAATACACAGTTATAACCCGCTTGTGGTTTTTTTATTGTGCTTGTGTTTAAAAAAAAAAAAAAAAAAAACCTTATATAGGCTTCAAACTGTATACATTTTGGATTAACTTGTAAAGATTATCTTGGTAGACAAAACGTGTAAGGGTCACAACTCTTTGTTGACCACAGATTTTATTTTTTGTGATTTTTCCAAAAGTCTACAGGGGAAATGCATATCGATTGAGAATGAGGAGTCACGTGTGTGGCAAGCCATTTTAGCTTAAATTGTACCCAGCCTTACTCGTCATTATTGCATTTTTACCAGTAAGAATTCAATTAGAGAGCTTTACAAATTCAATTCCTACTAGTAGCAATTACAATTATAGAGCTCTCTAATTAAATTCGTACTAATAACAATTACGATTAGAGAGCTCTTTAATTCGATTTTTACTAGTAAGAATATAATTGCAGAGCTCTTTAATTGAATTGCAGAGCTCTGCGATTGCATTCTTACTAGTAAGAATTACATTAGAGAGCTCTCTAAATCAGTTTTTACTAGTAAGAATTACATTAAGAGAGCTCTTTAATGCAATTATTACTAGTAAAAAGTGATTTAGAGAGCTCTACAATTCAATTCTTACTAGTAAGAATGCAATTGCAGAGCTTTGGAATTCAATTCGAGAGCTCTTTAATGCAATTGTTACTAGTAACAATTCAACTAGAGAGCTCTACAATTCAATTCTTACTAGTAGCAATTACAATTAGAGAGCTCTCCAATTCAATTCTTACTAGTGAAAATACAATTTCAGAGCTCTCTAATTCAAGTATTACTAGTAAGAAATAGAATTGCAGAGCTCTCCAATTCAATTCTTACTAGTAACAATTACAATTAGAGAGCTCAATAAAAGAATTTTTACTAGTCATATGTCTCCATTGACTTCCATTCATTTTTAATTACAGAGCTCTCAAATTGAATTGTTACTAGTAAGAATTACAATTAGAGAGCTCTCTAATCCAATTATGACTAGTGACAATATTGCAATTGGAGAGCTCTTGAATTTAATTAAAGAGCTCTTCAATTGGATTCTTACTAATAGCAATTCATTTAGAGAGCTCTCTAATGCAATTGTTACTAGTAAGAATTAATATTATTGAGCTCTCTAATTCAATTGTTACTAGTAACAACTCAATTGCAGAGCTCTTTAATTGTAATTCTTACTAGTAACAATTCAATTGTAAAAATGAATGGAAGTCAGTGGAGACGTATGACTAGTACAAATTAATTTGTAGAGCTCTCTCTAATTGCAATTGTTACTAGTAAGAATTGAATTAGAGAGCTCTCTAATTGTAATTCTTACTAGTAAGAATTGAATTGTAGACCTCTCTAATTGAATTGTTACTAGTAAAAATGCAATTCTGACGAGTAAGGCTGGGTACAATTTAAGCTGAAACGGCTTGTCATACACGTGCCTATTTGGGCGGGGTCTGAGCCGGTCGGCCATGATGGTAGGGGACGCTATCAGTTACCAGGGGCAACGCCTTTGGAACCCATAGTAAAAGTAATGAGCAAGGCACTCAAACAACTTTTGCGTATGTTCGTTAAGGCACGGCAAACAGTGAAAATCGTATATACTAAAGGCATCGGCAAACCAAGCAATCCGGCGTCTCCTCGTCAGGTCAGACTCTCCCTGCTGTGTCAATTTCTGTAACCCCAAAAACTTAATTCCATTGTTCCTATGTTTTCCATATGTATCGTGTGAGTTACTGGAGGAGTTTTTTAACGCAGCAGTGACTTTCAGGCGTGGTGAAACAGTGCGGTACTGCGAGAAACGCCTCTACTACCGAGCTAAAAACACACATATACAAATACTGTTTTGCCGTGGGAATCCAACCAACATGGCGGAGAGGGGAGGGGCTCTGTAAAATGACGTCAACTCCTCATTTTCAATCGAGGGAACCCATGTCATCACTTCTGCACTCTAGCGTGTCTGTATATAAGTGTCTGTTATGCGGTGATAAATGATTGCGTCGGAAAATTAATTAGGCCTATAGGCTAGTAGCCTATCAAATTAACAATTAAAGTAGGCCTTCCCAATCACAACTTCACTATGCTTCCTGGTCACATGTCCGCTCCAAACTATTCCGCAGACCCTTAACCAATAGTATTTACTTATAAGATACACTTCAAAATACAACTAATGCAATTTAATGCACTGCATGGTGTCCCTGAAAAAAAAAAAAAAAAAATCATTTCTATTTTTTAATTGTTTGAAGAGAAAAGCTACTTTACTTGCACTACACTATACTACACTACATATTTCTCAAAGTAGCTGTCGCAGTGTTTACCAAGGTCTAAGATGTGAATCTTTTGTGTAGATAAAAAATGTGTCTCATTTCTCTGTACTGTGCCCTTTAGGTTTTGTCCAGGTCCTGCTCCCTTTGCTAACTGCAATGTAAGTTGTCTGTTTTTTTTTGTTTGTTTGTTTGTTTGTTTAATTGCATTTGACACATGGTCTCCACCACACGTGTACTCTCGATTAAGGATTCTTTTCAACAGCTCGTGAGGGATGGATTCGAGAAAAACGGTCCTCTCTGGGGCCGCCATTAGATGGAGAGCACGTAGAGAAGTTCAGAAAGGGCTTCAGCAAATTAGGGAAATGCACAATGAAAGTTTTGCTTCCCAGTGTTGTAATGTAATGGAAGGACAACCTGGATGTAGGGAAAAAGTAGCAGAGACAGTCTTTGAGAATATGCAGGGTGACATGGAGGAGATTGGAAATGAACAGATGATGGAGGAGGACGCTGGAGAGGAGGACGCATCACACGAGCAGTCCTTTAGGATGGACCTGCTTGGATCTGAGGAGGAGTCTGACTCAGACCAAGATTCTGATGAAACAGATCAGACCCCTAACCTTGGTGATAGTCTACGCAACTGGGCGTTAACTTTTGGAGTTTCCCTGGTGGCTCTTACAGCTCTTCTTGGCCTGCTGAGATTCCATTTCCCTGACCTGCCAAAGGATGCCAGAACCCTCCTTAAGACCAAAATCACATATAGCATAGAAAAAAAATGTGAAGGACTCTATTACTGTATTGGCATCCTGTCCTCCTTTAAAGCAGAAGCTACTACAGGCGGTTGAGTCATTTGTAAGATGGCTGTACACTAAAACTACAAGTCAATATGGATGGTTTGCCCTTATTCAAGAGTAGTGGGGTTCAGGTGTGGCCAATTTTAGGATGTTTACTAAGTTTCCCAATTAAAGAACCTGTTGTGATTGCATTGTTCTGTGGGCCACGTAAACCAAAGCCAGCTGAAGTTTTTTTTGGAAGATTTTGTTACGGAGTCGAAAGAGTTGGAGAGTGGTATTGACTTTGAGGGCAAAAGGATTTTTGTTAAGTTAGATTCTGTCATATGTGATACACCTGCCCGGGCTTTCGTAAAAAACGTTAAGAGTCACAATGGATAGTTTGGATGTGATAAATGTGCCCAGAAAGGAGAGTATCTAGCTGGCAGAATGACCTTTCCCTTAGTCTCTTGCCCACTCAGGACAGATGAATCATTTGCCCAAAAACATAATGAAGAACATCATCAGGGCCCTAACCCATTCCATGGGTTGAACGTAGGGATGATATCTGAGTTTCCTGGTGATTATATGCATTCAGTTTGTTTAGGTGTTGTTAGGAAGCTTCTGAACATATGGCTTAGAGGACCTCTCAGATTCCGTTGACCAGACAGTTTATATTCCATTGGAATTTGCAAGAAAACCCAGAACATTGAGGGACATTGACAGGTGGAAAGCAACGGAATTCAGGATGTTTTTTGTTGTACATTGGACCTGTCATTCTGCCTTCATACTTGGACACAAATATCTACAAGAATTTCATGCTGCTGTTTTCCAGCATTGCTATTTTAGTCAGCCCAACCTTGTCCTCGATGCACTGGCAGTATGCCGAAAGATTGCTCCATACATTTGTGACGCACTTTGGCGAAATATATGGTAAGGAGGCAATTGTGTACAATGTGCATTCACTAGTACACTTAGCACAAGAGGTGAGACAGCACGGTTGTAAGATTGACGATATTGTTGAGTGTCATGATGGCATCTATTTAGTTTATAGAAGGTTTTCTGATAAGTCCATCTTCTCTACCTATCCGTTCAGCTCAGACTTTCTGAATATCTACAGTGTCTCTCAATGATCAGAACAATGCATGTATGCCAAAGTGTGTGCAGTTGCATATAAATGTGTATTGCTCCCCCATAGAAGAGGTTTTGTATCCATACCAATTGTACATTCTGTGAAACGATAAAGTAGTTTGCTTGTTTTGAATCGGGATGAGTTGTTTGATCAAGTCTAGTTTAAAATGTTTGGGTAGGGTGGCATTACAGCTGATAGTCTATTCTTAGTTGTGGATAGATTTGAGTTTCTGGAGCATCATCTTCTACGTTACTTCACATTTTTATGTACACGTAAGTACGCTTTCACGACACCAGTAACACCAGTAGACGCACCAGCAAATACAATGTTTCTGAAAAGTACTCGCCAATCATACTTGAAACCTGATTTTTTTTTTTTTTTTCCAGGGGGCTTTTTTAAGGCACAGTAAAATGGTAATGCTATTTTGTCTCTCTTTCTCTCTCAAAAGAATGTTCTGTGTTGTGCAATTTTTTGATGGCAAGAAGTCTGTGTCTGTGGTGCCTCAATCGTGGTACAATGGTGGTTTTACTTTCTGGCCAAATTACACAAGCGATGAGAGGATCAACAAAGCTGTGAAGTTTGCCGAGGTGCCAGGCCACAACTGGTCGAAGCGTCCCGTCAGACTTTTGAAGACGTGTGGTATTCAATTTTGAGTTGTTGTTGTTATTACCACCACCTTTTACTGTGTCTCCCGATAGCCAACAGTAACTATTTTGTTAATATTTTGATTCAAGATTAATGCATGTGATTTATCTTTGTAAATGTTATTTTAGGTGACTTCCTGTCAGCCTGGCAAGGGATGAAACAGTCACTGATATGCGACGCATCGGAGCTAGACGGAGCTAGATTAACTTTTTGTTGACTGCATTACATTAGCCTCATAGCATAATTGCCTTAGTCATGTTTCAACGTCTTTGGAAAACGAGAAAAAAAACGACAAAATGACTTTTTATGGCAATTATGCTGGGCTAACAATTTGTTTAAATTTGGTAAGCTATTGTTCATGGTTTGTATATCCTCAAAATAATTAAGCTTTCCAGAATCATGAGATATCAGAATCATGATCTTTATTCCAAGCTAAAAAATTGTGATTCTCATTTTAAGCAGAATCGGGCAGCTCTAATGTTAGTGTGAGAGGTGCTAGTGTGTGAAGGTGCAAGTGCCAAGTGATATGATGTTTTATGTAGTTTTCTGTGTGAAAGTGTAAGTGTCAGTCCAAGTGAAATGTGTCTCTCCTAAAAATTAGGCACCATTATGGCGACACTGAAGACAGTGATGGAGAGCCTGCACCCAAGAAGGCACCAAGACCATCGATTCTAAATCGGCCTACTTCAGGATCCTCATTAACATCACGATGGTAAAAATAACCAGTATTTGTCCTGTTAAGGAAATCAATTGTTAAACTATTAAATTGCTGTTTTTTTTTTTAGTCACTATAAAATAGTTCCATTATAACCCTTCGCTTATGTTTTATGATTATTGTTTAGCGACCAACCAGCTCCGGGGCCATCCTACTTCACCCAACCTCCACTACTACCCCCTCCAGTGCCATCCTCCTGTTCTCCACTTCCACCACTCACTTCTCCAATGCCAACATCATTTTCTCCACCTCCACCACAATCTCCTTCAAGGCCCCCCTCTTTTTCTACACCTCCTCTGCAATGATTCCAATCTTCTTACGACTGTTCATCTCAGATCAACAATGCAGATCTGTCTCTACCCCGTCCACCTCTCGGGATGTCTTCTGATGGTTTGGCATCTAGCAACAGAGCAACGGAAGTATTTGTGCCCAGTCTGAATGTGGGGCGTTCTGGGAAGGAGCCAATCATCTGTACACGTGAGTGAATTATTCCGCAGACATCACAACGTAGCATTAACAACTTAAAATGTAATTACTGGGGGTGTGTCGATACACGTGTTTGTATTGAACCGTTCGGCATGAGGCTTTCGGTTCCATTTTCGGTACGCATTTTTTTAACCGAATGGTTCGTGTTGTGGAAATGATTCTCTGTTATTCGAAAAGATAGGAGGAAGAAGACAAGTGGAAACCTTTTCAAAAGTCAAAGTATCAAACGTTTATTTTCTTGCAAGAAAACAAATCCAATCGTTGGCGTTCAACATACAGAACAGTGTCTACATGTGAAGGCGAAGGCTAATCCTTCTCATCATCCTTGTATACCTGAAAACCCAGGAAACCATGCAGGCTAGGTCTGGTTTTGCTACGGATTGTCTCCTACACCCTCTAGCAAGGAAACCTGTTTGCGCTGCCCTCTTTACTATTCTTGTAGATTGTATTTTGAATTTGGACAGCGCAACGACGTTTGTGCTAAGTTTCCTATGTTCAAATTCAGCTTCACACCTCAATTTATCCCTTGGTTACAAGTTATGTTCGACATCACACCTTTCTGCTCAGTTTACCTCTTGGGTGAAAGTTCTGGTTTATCTGTTATTTGATCAAAACCCTGCACAAATATAACTCACTCTTGAAATACGAAGAGCTATTAAAATGTTTTCATGCTGCTTGCTTCTTTGTTAAACACAGAACATTAAGTCCTCACACAAAGCGTACATTACTTGTGCATTTCTAACAGTTTAGTTATACCTTAAGCTTACTCTAACTTATGCATTTCTAACAGCTTGTTATATCTTTAACAATGTCCTTTAAACTACATGAACATCTTCCTTTTTATGAGTATATGTTAGATGATATGAATATTTTCCTTGAAATGCTCATGAGTATATCTTCTCCAACGTTAGTAAAAGTTACAAACACATCTGTCACATCTTGATGAAATAAAAGAAAACATATAAAAGAAAATAAAGATCCTATATGAAAGAAAAGAAACTTGCATAAATGTAAATGCAAAATTAGCCATTACATTCCACCCCAAGTTCATTTAAAGAACTTACACACAATTTTGACATTTACTTCTCCATAATCATAGTAACTTACACCAAGTAAATTTTTCCCATGTTTACTTCATTTCTTAGTCAAAACTCATGCGAGTCCTCAAATCTCATGCGTGTCCTCATTCTCATACACCTCAGACTCCTGTACTTCAATATCACCATCGGGTGCCCTAAGGAACATGGTTGCATATTCTCCTTCGTTCATGTTAAGCATAGTGGTGGTCACTGCCTTTGCAGCGATAGTAGAGACACAATTCATCAAACATGGGATTACCAGAAGCAAAATCAAAACTAAACATTCTATTGGTAAGACTGTACTTATCAGCCGTTTGGTCGAGTAGAGGTTTGCTTATGGATACCATTTTGTTCTTTAACATAAACTTCCGTTCCTACATCTACGAGTCCTGGATAACAGCACCCTGTCCATTTCTTAGGCAGGGAGTGGTAAGCGGTATGACCACAGACCCATACTGTTCCGGCGGTCGTCTCGCCGAACCCATAGTTGTCACCGGGACACGTGATAAATGTACCATCAGACGTCGCGCATTTGTCATCGTTCATCATTATCGTGGTTGTGCAATGTGACGTGCCAACCATTGTAGATCCCCCTCCGAACTCGAATTTACACAGACACGCGTCGCCTAGTTGTGGTTTGATCCCCCACACATTGTCAAAACCTTTGGTGCTGTATTCTGATCGGCTGTGTTCTGATCGATTGTCACACGCTACCTTTTGAGGGGATATCGGTTTGGTCTCTTCAGGGTTAATCGCATTCAATAGATCCCACATAGCACACGGTATTAATCCCTTTAACTCTCCTAAATTTGCAGCTCGTAATGGATGGACCCTCCAGGTTCTATCCATTCGCAAACACCACCAACATGATTGGTTGATGGCCAACGCTTGCCTTTGAAGTAAACTTAACATGCATGCTTTGTTACTTCCACATTGAATTCTACTTTTAGTGATAGTTCCGTCCTCATGATGTAAATTGAACTGTCTTTCTAATTCCTTCTCTTCTTCTTCAGATAGGCTAGTATGCGAGATACGTTCGGATAGCATATGAGTTTTCGGTGTCGGGTCTACCATTCTAATTTCAAGTGGGACGTAAGTGTCGGTACCTGCAGTCCACCAGGCACAAAAATATTTACCACCCCATTGGGTAGTGCCATCATTTCCTGTTGACAGCGTAATTTTCAGTTTGATCTTATGATTTTCAGTGATTTCTTCTATCTTCAAAAGACCTGATTTCACCCGTCTGCTGAAACCACTATATGAGGTATACCCTGCTCTGGTTAAGAGGCCTTCTCTAACAGCCTCCTCATTACCTCCATACACATCTCCCCATCCACAGGGATCCGTACAAAAATACATGGCTTTACCCCACTTGTTCAGACGCTCTGGATTGTACCCAGGTCCTGCTGCTGAGATAGGATCACATATTATAACAATTTCACTCCCTCCTTCTCTTGTCATGTTCACTTTGATGCTACCATCCTGTGCTAGGCCTATGGCCAGGCTAGTTAAGAGGATAAGATTTAGTAACATATTGCCACACCCGGCAACCTCGCCAGGCGAGATAATGTTCTTGTGTGAACGATATAAGTCCTGTTTGCCTATTTATCGCTGGTCTTAGGGCCGGTCTAGTAGATATTATTAAACAAGTCACTGCAATGCCCTCTCCGTCAAAATTCCACAGAGTTCTCGACAACGTACGTATTACCCCTAAGATCGCAGAATCGTCTTGTACGATAGATTCGTCCTCTCTCCAATGACGATGGTTTGCAAGTGAGAAACCTACAGGTTGGCAAGCAAAGTCAGTTAGTCTTAAACCTGTTCGGATCTCGTAAGCTGTGAGTGGGGATTGCCCGTCCGTTGCAGCTTCCGCGTGAGCTGATCGCCTGGAGTTGGAGTTTTCCCCTGTTGCAGCTACCGCACGAGCTGATGTTGCAGCTACCGCATGAGCCGATACTCTGGAATTGTCGTCCTCCACCGTTGCAGCTACCGCATGAGCTGGCACTTTCCGACAGTGCGTCCCGTGGATCCACGGAGCTCTCTCTCCGACTTTCGCCGCAGTGTGAGTTGTCAGCAAAACCTGAAATGGCCCCTGCCACCTCTTCGCTTTCCAGTGCTTCCGCCTCAGATCCTTTATCAGCACGAAATCTCCTGGTCTGATGCTGTGCAGGGCCGTCTCAGCTGGCACTGGAGCTGCTGCTTTGACCTGTCGTGAGATATCAGAAAACACCTTATCCAGCTCCACACAATAGTTCAACATATCATGCTCACAAAGAGTGGTGTCAGGCAGCGGTCTAGGATTGTGGGGTTCCCAGCCCATGTGAGGTGGACGACCAAACAGAATCTCAAATGGAGAGAGTTGTGCGCGTCCCCTCTTCCTCATTCTCATGTAAGTTAATGCAAAGTTGTTGACAAAATGCGACCCATTATCACTTGATAACTTTTCAGGAATACCCCATCGCGGGAATAAAGAATAATGCCACTGTTGGGTAGAGCCTCGTCTGTCAAGTCTGGTCTGGGACTACATATCTGTTCCAAGGCTGACACACAACAGTGGGGTTCACCATCCTGCTCCGTTGGGAGCAGAGTAGCTGGATTCAACACATTACACCGTTTAACTGTAACATTTGACCGTTCCAACAATACAAAGTTATGTCTCAGCCGCCGTGCTGCAGATAAATGAGAAGTCCTCTGTTCTAATAATATCATTGACACAGCGTGTGGCACAAGCAGTGTCAGGTCACTGTAACCTACAAATTCTCTAGAGGCCACCACAGCTCTTTCAGCTGCGGCCACAGGAAGTCCTCTCGCTACTGCGTCTAATTTAGTTGAGAAATATGCCACTGGTCTGAGTTTTCCCCCATGCTCCTGTAACAGGACAGAAGACATGTAACCATTTTTCTCAGCAACTGTCTGTGTAAATGGCTTATCAGGATTTGGGATGCCCAGCGTAGGTGCACTCAGCAAAGCCTGTTTCATTTCACAAAAAGCATGTTCTGTCTCTACAGTCCATGTCAGTTTGTCATGGGCTGCCATATCCTGTCCATAGATTAATGCAGACAGAGGCCCTTCCTTCTCACTGTAGCTTGGAATAAATGTTCTACAATACGAAGTCATTCCTAAAAAAAGACATCATTTGTTTTTTTAGTGATCGGTTTAGGAGTGTTCTGCATGGCTGTAACCCTGCTGTCTGACAGTGATTTTCCATTCGGCGTCAACACGTGACCTAAAAAGGTGACTTTGGTCTGGTTTACGGCCACTTTGCTCGGATTAACCTTATGACCCCGCTCGGCCAAATAAGTCAACAACGTGATAGTAGCCTGCATGCAAATCTTTTCATCTGGACAGCAGAGTAACAGATCATCAGCATACTGCAAAAGAACCACGCCAGGCGGAAGAATTATATCTTCTAAACTGCGTTTCGAAGCTTCGGTAAAAATAGTTGGGCTTTCACAGTACCCCTGACACAATCTCGTAAATGTGTACGCTTTCCCATTGAAGTTAAATGCAAACCAAAATTGTGAGTCAGGGTGTACTGGAACACTAAAGAACGCATTTGAAATGTCAACCGGGGTTGTAACACTTGGTTCCCGCTGGGATTTGAGATAAAATAGTGTAAGCGTTACCGACTAACGGGGCCCGCGGGATAATCGCCTCGTTTACCGATTTAAGATCCAAAATGAACCGAAACTCAATGTCCTGACCGTCCGGTCGCATTTTCTTTACTGGAAAAATAGGTGTGCGAACAGGAGAGTCCGGACACTCAACAGTCACCCCTCTTTCCAGTAAGGAATTGAACACCGGAGTAATGCCCTCAATTGCTTCCTTCTTCAGCGGATATTGCATTTTCTTTGGCCTATAGTCAGACTTGGGCTTTATTCGAACTGGCTCGCACCCAGCAATCAGCCCTACATCATAGCTATCTTTAGCCCACAAACAACTCGGAACTCCCTCCAACCCCTCCGGGATGACAGGGAGCTGCGATAATGTCAGACTGCCAAATCTCATTACCTCTTCCAACACCGTGACTGCTCTCAAACCTCGCAATGTTTTACGACATGGCTGTTTGAACCATCCGGTACTTTCGCTTTGGCAGATCAGTCGTTTTTGATCTATGATGACCCAGTCGGTCAATTCATGACACTTGGCCATGAATGGACCCGCGTCACGCCATTCAGCCTTCACTGGTTTGGCCAGTGATATATGAGGCTGTGCAATTCTCCACATCATAAAACATTGCCTGTTTGTCGGTCAGTTTCACACTCAAAACACACCAGTGATTTGTCCAATACAGATAATCTGTCTTTACATCTTCCACATCAACAGCAAACCAACGCTGTGAATAATCATCATCAGGACTATTGCTGACATGTGAAGTGCAGTGCAAGTCTGAATCATTCATAAATTCAGACGATGGCGACACTCTGTCATGAGCCTTTGTGGTCAGACACGTGTCAGAAACTTGCCATTCATACACAAACATAGGGTTTTCCCCTGTTGTTTCATACATCATTCTCATGTCAGCAGAAATCCCTTCAGCAGTACAGTGACTAGAAACACCCAATTTACAAAGTAAATCTCGACCCATTAAATGAACTGGACATGTCTGCGTAATCAAAAAACTATGTTCAAATTTTCTCCCATCAATAGAACACTCAAGCGGTGTTGTGAATGCTTCTGCAAGCACATGGCCAGATGCACTCCTGGAAAGAGTCGTCTTTCCAGAAAGTGAAACCGGTTGTTTAAACTCTGTCTCTTTTATTGGTGAAAATGTGGCTCCGGTATCAATTAGAAACAACATTGTCTTGTCAAGAACGTTTACTTCTAGTAGAGGTAAAGATTTATGAGCCTTATAGAAAATATCAGCAAGCTTGTCTTCATTGCAAAGAGCAGAGTCAGAAGGAGAAGAAGAAAAAGTATACTTATCTGATGTGGAGACCGTCGGAGACCCGTTGCTCGCCCCCTCCCCCTCTCAGTCCGCCTGACTCGTGGTCTTGCCTGCCTGCGGGCACGAATCACGCCAATGTCCTTTCTGTCCACAAATGAAACAAGTGTCTCGACCTGGACGTTGTTGATTCTGCGTGAAATGTCCACCGTTGCCACGACCACGCCATTTGCCTCTTCCTCCACCACCTCTTTGGTTTTGCTGATAGTGGTGTGGTTTGTTGTTGTTGTTCTTGCTCTCATGCAGTGCAATCAGAGCCAGGGAAAGATCTTTTTCGTGCTTGGCCGACTTGGTTAGCTGTTGCGTGTTTAGAACTTCCTCATGATGCTTTGCATGTCGCCATCTCCATTTTCAGTCCATCCAAAAGGAACAAAGATCTTAAATAGTCGTCATATGGATCGGATGCTGGAGATGGTTGGTCTGCATTTGCTTCTGTCGGCGGTGGCAGTCGTCTCTTTTCCAGACCACCATGCTGATCGAAGCACGCCTTCAGTCTTAGGAAATATGCTTCGGTAGTTTCCTCTTTTCCTTGAACACATTGACGAACTTTATGAGTGTCCAGTGTGCGTGGAAAAGCTGTCCTCAGGACTTCAATTGTGTCAACAACTGTCTTGGTGTAGTCGCCGTTGGACGGATCGTCGTAGTTGGTGTGTTTCAGACGTGCGTCTTCTGGCCATTTTTCCAACAGTCTGGTCATTTGCACTAGTCCATACTTCAAAATCATCAGTCTCCTCAGTTCATTGAGACTCGGCCTGAATTCTCTGCAGAATGCAGCTAGTTCAGCACCCAGCTTGGCCCCGCCTAACTCAATGTTTGGCAGGTGAGCAGAGGCTTGTCTCATGTCCTCTTCGGTCCATGGTCTCATTACCAGAACTGTTCCCTCTGGCCCTGCTACTTCAACCATTGGTGCTTGAATAGCTTCAGAAGGACCTTCGTCGTCCTCGTCGCCGCTCTCAGTCTTTATTTCAGGCTCTGAATCTTCAGTGTTGGTTCGTTGCCGTCGCGAGTGCGGTTTCAGTTTTCGCTGTCGTTTCGTTCAGCAGTTCCTCTAGAATTTTGCTGCATTCCTTTCGCCCCTCGTCATTATATACTGTCCCAGAGCGAGTTGAAGATGGCGCCTCTTCGCTGCCCTCCCTCAGAGTATAACTGGGCGGTGGGGCAGCTGGTGCACTGGCTTGTACTTCAGACGGCGCGCTGGCTTGCGATGGCGCTTGTGACGGCGAACTGGCTGGTGATTCTCCCGCAGCAGCTCCACTTAGACCAGGATTGAGAGCAGGTGGGCGTCGAGCCGGATAACCCCCGTCATCCATCATCATTTTCATAAATTGACCAAAGAAAGGAGAAAAACCGTCAGGAATGTTAGAACAGTCATTTTCAAAGGTAGAACAGTCAGTTTTTTAACATCCTGTAATGCTTTCT
This sequence comes from Pimephales promelas, assembly GCF_016745375.1. The sequence continues at coordinate 15,867,167 of NW_024121876.1, read as the reverse complement.
GTGGAGCCTCCTCTCTTTCTTTATCAGAATTTGATGGTGCGATGGCACGAGAGCCTTGTTTTTGCTGTCTGCGCATTGCCTCTTCTAACCATTTCCCTATGATCTCACCACACGTATTGTAAAACTCTTTGTCTTTATTCTTGACCTCATGAGTCGCCCAATGTACTTTGGTTTGAGTCAGATGCGACACACTAAACCCTCCATTAAACCCATAACGGTGTGCTAAGTACGGCACATACTCATGATACCAGGTTCCCATTATTTTATCCATGGCTACATACGAGCTCTTAGAAAAAATCAATTCGTTTAGAAATATCAACCCGTTCCTCCACAATATTTGTATTTGCGTATTTGAGTCTTTTCCTCGCGTGGTCACCACGCTCTCTTATCTACTGTATTAATTCTTTCCCCCAACGTGGCCAACCACGCCTGCCTTTATTCGTCAATAAAGGACTTTCAAACTGCCTCCATCCGTCGACGGAGGTCTTTCCCAAATGAGTGCCTTTTGCTGTTTGAAGCAGAAACAATTCTCTCTCCTTAAGCTTGAGGATTCGAGCTTGGGGTGGCCAGCCAATTGTTCGCTCCTCACGCCGCTCCTTGGTTCAGCATCCCATCCTCCTCGTCGCCAATTGTTGTGGAAATGATTCTCTGTTATTCGAAAAGATAGGAGGAAGAAGACAAGTGGAAACCTTTTCAAAAGTCAAAGTATCAAACGTTTATTTTCTTGCAAGAAAACGAATCCAATCGTTGGCGTTCAACATACAGAACAGTGTCTACATGTGAAGGCGAAGGCTAATCCTTCTCATCATCCTTGTATACCTGAAAACCCAGGAAACCATGCAGGCTAGGTCTGGTTTTGCTACGGATTGTCTCCTACACCCTCTAGCAAGGAAACCTGTTTGCGCTGCCCTCTTTACTATTCTTGTAGATTGTATTTTGAATTTGGACAGCGCAATGACGTTTGTGCTAAGTTTCCTATGTTCAAATTCAGCTTCACACCTCAATTTATCCCTTGGTTACAAGTTATGTTCGACATCACACCTTTCTGCTCAGTTTACCTCTTGGGTGAAAGTTCTGGTTTATCTGTTATTTGATCAAAACCCTGCACAAATATAACTCACTCTTGAAATACGAAGAGCTATTAAAATGTTTTCATGCTGCTTGCTTCTTTGTTAAACACAGAACATTAAGTCCTCACACAAAGCTTACATTACTTATGCATTTCTAACAGTTTAGTTATACCTTAAGCTTACTCTAACTTATGCATTTCTAACAGCTTGTTATATCTTTAACAATGTCCTTTAAACTACATGAACATCTTCCTTTTTATGAGTATATGCTAGATGATATGAATATTTTCCTTGAAATGCTCATGAGTGTATCTTCTCCAACGTTAGTAAAAGTTACAAACACATCTGTCACATCTTAATGAAATAAAAGAAAACATATAAAAGAAAATAAAGATCATATATGAAAGAAAAGAAACTTGCATAAATGTAAATGCAAAATTAGCCATTACATTCGTTGGGCCATTTTTCCATCGAAATGTAGGTGCGTCACGCGTAGCAAGCGCGCTCATAATGTAAGAGACGCAGGCATGACCACAACATTGCCCGACATCAAATGGCAAATGTAATGTGAGCGGAACGAAACTGAGCTACTCGTTATTGTGTGGATGACGGACCATTTATCAGTTTGGACCCAGGGAGAAACATTGTGCCATGAATGAACTATCCAGTGTCCACAGATCAGCAACATTCACCATGGATTCATGGTAGTAACGCTAACTGTAACCATTGAAGTTTGGCAGGAAAAGTAGGCTATATAATGCTTTCAAGTAACATCACGTCGGTTTAATTTTGACATTATGAATACAATTGCTGCCCTCAAATGTTAATCTGAACTAAAATAAACGTTTGTTTAACTGCTACAATAGTACATTTCATTTTGTCCAAGGAGCCGTTTTGTTTTACAAGCTCCTAAGAAAAGACAAGTACGGCTCCATCATTGCTCAAAGTGAAAAAAATATCATACTTTATGATGTTAGTTTTAATAAAAAAAAATAATGCAAAAAAAAATAAATCAAGGAAATTTCTCCGGCATTTCTTTCTTTTTGCTGTGTCGGAAACGTACCGAACTGTGACACAAGTGTGTCGTATCGAACCGAACAGTGAATTTTGTGAATTTTGTGAGTGAGGTTGATCAGTTTGAAGGGTGGTTGAAAAACCCAGGCAACACAGTCAAAAAACAGCACTTGGTATTTATGCTTATAAAACATCTAAGTCCACTAACACTTGGCATTCACGCTTTTTTTGTTGTTGTCAAGGAGCATCTCAATAAGATTTGGAGAGGGTGCCTGGTGATATTGGGCAATTTAATAAATACATTTTTCCATTAGAATTAATGGGATTTTATGGATTTAGATGGTAAATGTTTACAGCTAACACATTTTAGCTTGTCCTATTAAAGGCAGGGGTGAAAATTTCATCAAAATGTTCTCAAGAGCAAATTTTGAAGGGGACACCAATAATACAGTTAAAAAAATACAGAGGAAAGCCTTACTACTATTATTAGTGTAGCATGGAGACCATTTCGTACTTGTTAAAATTTCTTTCTGGTTTAAGCCAGCGGCGAATCTGTTTACATACTCTCCTCCTCACGCAGCGCAGCGATTACATTTCATTCATTGACTCATTCTTTAAGTATATGAAATGATACCAACTAAATCACAGTGAAAGCGTTACAATCTAAATGTACAGCGCACCCGGACTTTCTCACCAGTGTATGGCCAGCAATATTGTAATGTTTAATGACATGAAGATAATGTCTGTTCTAAGTTATTATTGTACTGTACAATTAAATACAATCGTTCCTGAGTCTGCAGTCTGAAAACTTTACCTCAGAGCATCCGTTTACTGAATGAATTGAGAATCTCACCTGAAAAATCCAATAACACCAGCAATTGTCATTCAAGCAGCTGATTTCTGTAAATAAATGCAAAACTAAATGCATATTGCAGCACAGGGCGAAGTCAGGATCCGTCAGCACCGATTTGAGACCAAAAATGATTTAAATTGTATATAAAACTATGTAAATGGCGCTCTGTGGCGCAGCAGGGTTTTGAACACGGTCGTGACTCGTGAGTGAACCGTTGCTGGGCGCCGCCGGTGTGTAGTACACTCATAGAGAATAATGTGTTCGAATTTTAAAGACGTGGCGCGACGCGACGCTTCCCGTCCGGTGTGCGACCCCTTTACTGGAGTTCCACAACTACTCAAAAACTATGTTTTTTCTCTCCCGCCACCGGAATGTGTGTGTCTGAGGTAAAAGGGACGGAGGCAGTGAGTGGACCAATGCACTGTGAGGCAAGGGAGGGAGGTCTCAAAATGTTTAGAACGCTTTTTTCGATATTGCCCCGTTTGCATTTGTGTTATTTTATTTCTTAATTATTTTAAGAATATATGATTACATTATTTACAATACACATATTTTAATGTTTTTTTTTGGGGACAACCCTCAGATAGGGGGGGTCCTGACCCCCCCGACCCCCCCGCGATTTCCGCCTATGATTAAAGGGATACTCCACCGGGTTTTCATATTAAACTCAGTGGTGTAGTCTACGTGATACGCAGGTATACGCCGTATACCCACTAGAAAATGTCAAGGATTTGCGTATGCCCACTAGGGAATATCAAAGATCTCCGTATGCACACTTTAAAAAGCGTGAGGATTCGTAACAACATCGTTTTGTGAAAAAAATTTCCTACGACATCAGCCCCCCTAAACGTAAGGCGACAGAATTTCGTGTTCCCTAATCTTATTCGATTCAGCGCGCGAGCACGTCAAAAACAGAGGACGCAGGGTGTGTTTGTGTGTTCGTGTTCATCTGAGCCTCATTGGTCTGTCACTGCTCGTCAATGTCAGAATATGTGAGATGACAAATCAAATCAAAGTAGGCGGGCTGCTGAGCGCGAATTTCAGCAGAGTGATTCGACGCTTCAGTTTACAGGCAAGTGCGAGAAAAGATGTAAGTGGCTAAACTTAACATTTCATATTTTACATTTTTTAGTTCATGAATGTTAAACGAATGACAAAAAAATAATCAGGCAAACTATAGTTTTGTGTAATTTCGCCATTTAGAAGTGAAATAAATAGGCCTGTAACGTGACTCATGCAATTTAATAGTTTACAGTCATTGCGAGGGGACAAGAAACATTAACAAAGCCGTTTTCATCATTTTAGCCACAGGACTAATAACGAATGTGTACATATTGAGAATATAATAAAAATTGTAGCCTTTATTACATTAAAAAAGCTCAGCCTTCGGAGGGGGAGAGAATTTACGAGAGGGGGTTCAGCGAAAAATCGGCAGCTGGCAGCAGGAAGTAGCTGTCACTGGCAGCAGGAAGTAGCTGCCGTTGACAGCTGACCGTACCTGCCAATAAAACCGGATGTCAGCTGCCGCTAATAACCGGAAATCGGAGGTGTATGCCGGTTATAACTTATTATAATTATAAAATTATACATTAATTTTGTATAATTTTAGTAACTATTTACATAAAATACTTTAAGTACTAATTATTATTTTATATTATTCGTTTAAATTCAAGTTACAAACATCATAGACCTAAGAAACAAAAAAGCTACACTTGAAATTATGCATTTGTATGTGTATTAATATAACTTATGACTATACATGTTTGTTAAATAATGAAATATATGTGCATTCATTCCTATGTACATAAACATTCATTAAACTTAATGAAATGAATCTCAATGACCTTTAAGATCATATTTTGCTATCATTAAGTTCACTTTTACACTTGCAGTACTTAAAACATTTCTTGTATTTGTTTATTAAGCAGCTGTAATTTTTTTAAATAGGCTTGATATTTGTTCTGAAATCAGAATGATCAGCAGTCATGAACAAGACAGTAAAATTCCGATAAAACTGGCTTGAAAAAGCCTAGCCAAAAAGTTGTATAATGTTATAGCATGGTTTAACAAGATATACCATGTTTCTAGTGTTAGAGGATAACAGTTAAAAGACCCAGGATGAGATTCAATCAAATAAGTAAACATTTACTGAAGAATAGTTTGCAGTTTCATCGGTAGAGCCAGGCGTCAAAAATCTCACAAGGAGATGGTCTAAACAATTCTACACTTGGATAGATAGGTGCAAAACTTGGTTCGGCGATGACCTTGGAAGTCGTAGAAATGCATCTCATGGTCTGTTGTTGCATATCACAAGACCTGCATTCAACAACACACACACAGTTCTTCCAAGGTTATAGAGGGCTTAGGCTCACCATTATCAGGACAAACTACCAAAACAAACTGATAAAACACTCCCTCCTCAGAAAGTAGTACAATGTTCACTTTATTCATTAAAGAAATACAAAAGTATAATTCTGTTAATCCCATCACATAAGGTAACCTGGTCAGCAGAAAACAGACTGATGAGGGTGTTTCTCAGACTTGAGCTCTTCTATTAGATTAGCAAAGTTGAAAGGAAATAATTTTAGTTAAAGATCATCTTAACAATTTATTGTCATTGCAGTGTTGCAACAAAATTACATTAGGCCATCAGTCGACAGTGCAATTTATGAGGAATAAGATCAACAAGAGCATATTTTGTAACGAGGCACAGCGGCAGATATCAAACAGGAATAAAGATGAAAAAAAAAAAAAAAAAGTGTATGAGGCAGAGAATCAATAGTAACCAGAAAAAGATGTTGTATACTTGAATGTGCTGCAGCAATGCAAAGTCCAGTCACAATTATTGCAATGTTTGATAATATGCATAATAGACAGATTAAGTGAGATCAACAATAGCAAGGAAACGGGGAAAGCCACAAAAACAAGGGATAAGGCAAACAGTCACTATGAACCAGAAAATGTGTATAATTGTGTTGTGCAGCTGCAACAATGCAAAGTCCAGATTACGGTTATTGTAGTTGTTGGGTAGTGTTAAGTGAGTGGATTAGGTGAGAAGAGGTAGCCGGGGATGGTGCGATCTTATATGTCGGTAACACTTTACAATAAGGTTCATTAATTAACATTAGTTAATGCATTTACTAACATGCACTAACCATGAGCAATGCATTTGTTAATCTTTGTTAATGTTAGTTCATGAAAATCCAGCTGTTCATTGTTTGTTCATGTTAGTTCACGGTGCATTAACTAATGTTAACAAGATTTTAATCAAGTATTAGTAAATGTTGAAAATAACATTAACAAAGATTAACAAATGCTGTATATGTGCTATTCATTATTAGTTCATATTAACTAATGTAGTTAACTAACAAACCTTATTGTAAAGTATTACCTATATGTCCTACGCAGTTAGACGAGTTGGATAGTCGAGTGGGCTTTTAGACTGGACCTGGAAGAGTGAATGAATTTTCACTCTCCAGCAGCTGACACCAATCACTGCAAAACCCTGGATGGGTGTTTTCCGAGTAAAAGCCTTGGATTTCTCCTCGTTTTCCTCTTCCAACATAACCTAGAGGATTCATAAGAAAATTGTGACATTAATATCCAAATTACCTTAATAACAGGACACATGGATGCAGCCACATGAATGACTATTAATTCCATGTTGTCATTAAGCACATTTTTCATAATTGATACACCTGGTAAGCAGTTCTTGTAAACGTCATTGCAGTGTCTGCAGGGCTGCAGTGTGTACATCTGATAATAGTCTTGATAAGTCTTCCTTCTCCAATTTGTTACACCTGAATATTTCAATTTGAGGAGCATAAAAATGAACACGATTAAAAAGGGAATAATTGATGACATGTTGACATAGGCTACCAATACATTTCTCAGTTACCATTTAAACCACATTTAAATCAAATGTGTAAAAGTAAATACATACTGTCAAGCCAGCAGAAGTGTGCCCTCCTCCTAAATGAGTCTGTATCCACCAGACTTCTATCCATCCCCCTCCTCAAGGACCACGTGGAGTAGAATTTCAGACAGGACAGCGTCCGGCAACTATTGAGTGTTACAAAAAACAAAACAAAAAAAAATTAATACTACCATTGTCAAAACATCATGACCTAACCTCCATTGGTGCAAATTATGCATCCTATTAGTGCAGTGCAGGTAATACCTGAAAACATTTAATTCAACAATAATATGTCATGAAGCTACTATGATAGTTTGTGAGATAATAAAGGCTTTGAAATCTGTTAAATCTTTGCTTCTGTCATATTGAATGTACTACTACCATCAAGATTTCGATGTTCGGTTACTTCGGTACTTGTCCTGCCTCCTCTCGCTCTGTCTCTTCACAGACTGGCATGGCTGACGTGCGCTTCCTCTTTCTAAAAACAAAAACAACATGCCTTTCATTACCAAACATTACTTAGAATAGGTAAATAAAAACTATTTTGGAAACAATATAAAAAACTATCTATACCTTCCATGTGTCATTTTTGACAGTAGCAGATTCACCCACCACCGCCTGATATGGGCCATTTCATTCTGAAAAGCAAAAGATTAATTTTAAAATGGATGTTTAAAATGTCCAAAAGTAATACCTTTCCTAAAAATATTAAGAGAAGGGATAGTGCTTACCTGGTTAACTTAAAGTCAAACACCATGTACAGTGCATACTGTCAAACAGAGAACACATTTTAAAGGGGTGGTTGATTATGAAAATTCATAAAAATGCAAAAATACGATTTTTCTCCATTGACAGTTGAGATATATCATAAAAACATAACCATACATGGCAGACTTAAAACCAGCTAATTAAATCTTTCGATCGGCAGGAGCAGGATTGAGCACACCTGAACTAGCTTATTAAACTAAAGCAGGCACAGATACACTGTCTCTAAAAAGTTAAAATCCAATTTATAGAGCAACAATTATTTATTAATCTGATTCATTCACGAACTTACCAAGCCAAAAGCCGCCGCCATTACTGAAAACTCGCGGGCCTGCTGTCTCTTAACTTCAAGGTACATGTGATTGGTTGCTGCTACGTTGGAAAATACTGATTGGCTGCCACGACCTGGCAGGTCGCTCCTAATTTGGTAGGGCTTCCGGCTGTCAACGGCAGCTACTTCCTGCTGCCAGTGACAGCTACTTCCTGCTGCCAGCTGCCGATTTTTCGCTGAACCCCTACTGGAATTTACTGCCCACTGACATGGTTTTAAAGCTATTTCTTATTCTTTTTTTCTTCAAACGTCTTGAAATGCACATCAAAGAAATAAAAAAAATTGAAGCACCAACCTCAAATTTAGGACCTCTTTGATTATAAAGCCCTGTCTACGGCCCCGTATTAGTCATAAGATCAATAATGAATGTGTAGCCTATATGTTTAGAATGTATTTAATAAACTTAATTACCTAACTTTAGTAGCTTTCAGTGAATAAACGTGTCCGAGAAAAATTATTCATAGGGAAAATTCACTTATCAGTTGACCCCATGTTTACTTTCTTCACTGACAGACAAAAATGAAAAGCCTACATCAGTCACAGCTCATCTTTAGGAGGGGAAGAGACAGGGCAAGATAAAAACAAAGAGAAAAAGAGGGTGATGCTGATGAGGAGAGAGAAATAATCAGCTGCCCAGTGCCCACTGGTTTTAAAGCTGTTGCCTTCAAAACATCCTAAAATGCACATACGTAGATCAGAGAAATAAAAATTTTCTCAGGGAAACCCTGAACTCCCCTAACTAACCTACCTCACATTTGGGACAACAGTGATTATAAAACCCTGCCTTTTGCATGTAATGAAACCGGTTAATAGTGAGCATTAAGATCCTAAACTAAACCTAGTGACGCCCCTGCTTCATGCAACCTGTCAAAGTTTAAAAGAAATATGTTACTATTGCACAGCAGAGTACTTCAAGTAGGCCTAATAATATTAATAATAGTTTATTAAAGAGAGAGGATGTGCGGCATAACCCATCAAACATGACAGGTTTATTGCCCCCCATAAAAATAAGCCCCGCCCCTTTTACCCCTCCCACCCCTCCCGCTTATGAACTGTACGTACACCGTGGGAAATTCCCACGGTCTCCCTCCTCTTTCCACCCCTCACCATCACCATCACCACCCCTAGCCACCTCTTCTGGACTGGTCACGTGATCGGGGGGAAAAATTTCCCCACGAACCGGACCCCGATCCATCCGACCCGGTACCGAACTGGACACCTGTTACGGAGGGGGTCGTGTCACCACCCCCTCACCACTTCAGGGTGATCGCACGATCCCCACGATAGTGAAAAAACAATACATTTTCAAACTTTAAGGACGACATAAAACAAAAGATAGGTTTAGTGATTTTATTAAAAGAAAAATCTTTTACACAGACTTGAAGTTGTACAAACTATAACAAATACAATAACGTTGTAATAGTGTTCTATTAAAAAAAGTTTTCTAAAATACATCTTTAGTGTTTCATTAAAAATGCACGGCTTCATATATATTTTATGTTAAAACAGTTTACAAATTGTGTTAAAAAGTCAAAGATCGACCATTTTACAGAAAAAGTCAAGCAAAGGGGTTTTTCATTACAGAAAACTGTTTTTTCTAAAACATTTATTTTTTAAAAAGACATGCGTTTACAAAACAATGTTTTAAAATCCGTTTTTAGTCAATTTATATCATTAAGACACGGCAGGAGTCTTTACCTTTACAGGCTATTTAGTAAATTGCTACGTTTTTATATAAAACATCTGTTTCGCTCTTTTCACAATTACGCGTTTTAAAAGTATTAAAATATTGTATAAAGTTAAAATACATGTGTCTTTAGCGTTCATGCATCTGCGGGCATTAAATCGTGTTTTTAAAAACATCTAAAAGCGTATGTATTAAACTTATATCAAGTAAATAGTTATGTTTTCTTAATAAAACATATAAAACCGGTTGTTCAATATCAAACAAATAGACCTATTTCTATCATACATTTTAAAAAAGTATTACTTTTCACATAACATGTATAATGTTTAAATCTATTAACCCATTTATAGATACAGTGCAAGCCTTTAACGTTACATCCAATGCATTTTAAAATAAGACGGGTGTTTTAGAGTCTTCAATAACAAAAAAATAAAAGTATTTGAGCAAAAGTTTTACAATTACATGTCGTTTAAAAGTATTAAAATACACGTCTCTTTACAGGACGGAGCATGAAACTTAAATGAGAGAATTAACGCCTTGCAATGAGGCGCGCTAACCACGCCCCCGTAGAAGACGCACGTGCGGCGGATTGGTCCACGCTCTATTCACGCCCCGTAGAAGACGCATGCACGAAGCATTGGTCCTGGCTTCATAGAGGCGCAGGTAAACTCCTCCCATACTCTGACAGACGCTGTTTTAAAAAGCCAGAAACACAATACTCACTTTTTGTGGTTTAACTGAAAAAACTTATTCGCCTATAATGGCTACTGCACCCGAACCCAAGACTCCTGAAAGAAACATTGATGAGGCTATGGCGGATCTGACTCTAGCGCCTAGGAAAAAACGAGGACCATCATTAACGAAGTTTCTTCACGAGCCATTGGGCCGTGTGGAATATTCATTTCAGCTATCAGATGGACGTGCATGCATTTACAATTTCGACAAACATAACCGTGAAGTCCGTCTGAGTAATGTGGACGGGGGCGAACGGTTTACAACGAATATGACAGAAGACCCTGATTTATTGTTTACCGAGAGAGACTGGATTTTATTTTATACGAAAGTGTGGAGGGACTTGCAAGATGGTGGAAGTGAGCCGCTATTTATAGCGGAATGGTCGGGCCTGAGTTTTGGGACAAGATACAGGTTGCTTGCGGACCACATCAATAAGTATGACGAGGACTACATTTACATTCTACCCAGTGATTTCGGAAAGGATGGGGATGGATGCTCGTGGCCTATCAAAGAGAGCGAACATCTACGATTTTATGATTTAAAATTCATCTTTCAATGGAAAGATATCGCGAATTTGAATGGTATTTTTTCTGAAATACACAAACTTTTCCAATGGTGCGACGCTTTTGACAGATACGAGGGTATTAAAGTGAAGTTGTTTCACCCGGAATGGTGTACATAGGTATATAGCACCACCCACGCTCTACAAATAATAATGCCTTCGGATTCCGCCAGTCCAGCTCATACTCGCACTATGTCTCAAGAGGATATCATCTCACCATTCTCCCCTCCCGGATCTGTTGATGGATATGGTACAAATGGATACCCCCACCAAAGCAACGACTGGCTAAATAAATTTTGTACGGAACTTGGATTTCACAATCTCGCATTCCTCACGAGCTACGGTGCTGACGTTTGTGCCGTCGCTGCTGCCACTGCTGCTGCTACTGCTGCTATTGCAGCCGAGACTCCTGGCACCACGTCTAGTGACGAGCTGGACGGGTGCCTTGGTGATACCGGCCACAGGATTATTAAAGCAGTCGTTACCATCATACTGGAATATCTGATTGATAAGCAAATGAAGAAGGATTGCGCCGGATGTACCGTAGACCATCCGTCCCAAACAAGACATTCGTGTCTGTTTGAGCCTACACCGTATTATTTTTACAATTGTTTTGACGAAATCAGTCTGAAACTCCTCAAACCTGAGCTGAAAACTATCTTAGCTCAGGCTTTGAATCTGTACGGGGCTACCCCACACCTGCAAAGAATTCAGGGAGCTGTGGAGACCATTTTGTTTGAGCTCAAAGATGAGATGTACATTGTGGAGCATCTATCAGGCAGAAGCTAGTCGACGAAAGCTGTGAACAGATCGTATACAACGCTGTTGACAACTGGAAACACGTTGATGCTGAAAACCTTGATTCTACCTCAGTTTGAAGATGGGAAACTGCTGCACCTCCTGGATAGCCAAACATTTCTTTAAATCGTATGTAAAACGTGTGATATCAAACTTGCTGTACAAGATTATCGATGATAATCATGCAACAGGTGATAACGTTACTATGGTTGATAAACGAATCAGATGAACGCTGTAAGAGGGATATCAAATCAATGGAATAATATGATAAACATGTCCGTCAAACACATACCTTGCACGGCTATCAACAACATTCTTGAACTGATGCCTGAATGCAAGGAATCTCTTAGAATAGGAAATATATCATGTCTTTGTACGTATGTGACTGATGTTTGTAAATTGTCAAGGAATGAATACCCCGATGTTTGTAAAATGATTGATATTTTAGTTGAATACATACATGTTGGAGAAAAATTTTGAAATGTGTGTAAATTTTAATTTTGATGTTCGGATGATCCGTGTAGATATCTGAAATAAAAATCTGTGTGACATCAAGACAACGGGTCATTATTTTATGAAGAGTGACAGAGATAGTAACATGTCAGGGCTAATGAAAAAAGTTTACTATAACCCCTCAAGCCCCGGAGCTTTTGGCGGTAAGGACAGATTAAAACAGGCTGTGTTACAGGAATACGGCGTGAAACTAAATGATAAGGATATTAACGAATGGTTGTCCAAACAGGACGTATATACGTTACACAAGACTGCACCAATAAATTATAAACGGAACCGTGTAGTCGTATACGGTAAGGATCATCAATTCCAGGCTGACTTGGTCGATATGACCGCATACTCAAAAGAGAACGATAATATTCAATTTATTCTTACAGTTATCGATGTGTTCAGCAAGTACTCGTGGACACGCGCATTGAAAAATAAAACGGGTCTGGAGGTGACTAAAGCTTTCGAATCTATCTTGAAAGAAGGACGCGTACCGATAAAGTTGCAAACAGATAAGGGGGCAGAGTTTTTCAATAAACATTTTCAACTACTGATGAAAAAATATGGCATACATCATTTTGCCACAGCAACCGATTTAAAAGCGTGTGTAGTCGAGAGGTTTAATAGAACTCTAAAAGGACGGATGTGGAAGTTTTTAACGGCTGTAAACTCCAAACGTTACTGCGATATACTGCAAGACCTGACAGAGGGTTATAATTGTAGTTATCACAAATCCATCAAAATGCGCCCCCTGGACGTTCATAAAGAAAATGAGACGGTAGTGTTTAATAATTTATACGGTAAAATACGTAAAGAGACACCCGTCTTTAAATACTCTGTAGGGGACGTCGTTAGAGTCTCTAAAGTCCGAGGCATATTTACTAAGGGGTTATGAGCAGAATTATACGGAGGAATACTTCACCATAACCGCATGCATTCCACGTGTCCCTCCCGTATACCGGTTACAAGACTTAGATGGTGAAATCATCGATGGATGTTTTTATGAGGAAGAACTACAGAAAATGATTGTTAGTGATGATAAAACATTTAAGATTGAGAAGATTTTGCATAAACAAAAACGTGGAAAAGTCACGTACGTCCTAGTCAAATGGTGGGGTTGGCCCTCCAAATTTAACAGTTGGATAGCTGAAAAAGAGGCGATGGATCTACAGGGTCCGTTAAAGCCTTAGTGAATTCATGACAGACGTCATTAAATAATTACCGTGGCCGAGGAAGGATTCTACGTCACGCTTCCGCGCAACGCTTCGATGAACATCTACCCTGATAACAAAATATCTAATTACAGAACTAGATTGGCTAGAAGTATAAATGTAAAAGGTCTGTGGGAGGTGGCATTGGTTGAATTTGAATATCCATTGACGTGGTATACATTTAATGAGGATGACTCTGTTTTTATTATTGTCTGTGATCAACGTCTACTACAGAACAACCACGAACTGAGCGATGTAAGAGGCGATGCGTTTCAGAATGCTCTAAAATTATCAACGAGTCGGAATACGTTAAAATGCGGGTATTTTGAGGATGTACCCATTTTGCTCAGGGATATAAATGTCACTCTCCCCCAGAGGGTACGTCTCGCCTACGACCGTATAAAGAATGAGGTATTTCTCAAAGCGCCCCCAGGGACTTCGTTGACATTTTATGGCAAACTAGCAATCATCCTAGGTTTAAAACCAGGGGTTTCCATAATCGACTATCAAGCGGTCGGGGATGCCTATGTACCTTTATTAGCAACTGTATATTTAGATGGTGAGACTAACAAAACAGTCAGTGTCAGATACGACAAAGCTCATTACGTACGTGTTAATAAGAGCTGCATCTCAGAGATCTCTGTTGATGTAAAAGACGATTTAAACCAGGACGTACGTTTCACCTACGGAAAGGTTGTTACCAAACTACATTTTAGACCTGTGAAACACCAACCGTTTTAAAATGGCTCATCACGCACCGTCATATCATACTACAGGGCTCAGGCAGGTAACGGCCTTCCGGGTTACGCAGGGGGCGGAGTTATGTACGGCTCCGGTTTTGCTTCAGGAATCGGTGGTCTTTTTAAAGGCCTTTTTCGAATGGCAATGCCTTCTTTTAGAAGGGGGATCAGTATAGCAAAACCACATCTAAAGTCAGCCGCTAAAAACATAATGAGTGATGTTGTCACCAGTGCTCTAACAAAGTCTTATTATAATAATAATGATGAAAATGGACAGGAAGGCCATGGCCTGTACCCGTATGAGAAGAGGGCGTGTCCTTGCTGTAAAGAAGACCAGCCGTTCTAGCAAAACACGCTCAGTTACAAAAAGCGAAGCGAAGAACTAGCACGAAACGGGTGAAAAGATCTGCAGATTTAAAAAGACGGGGTATCACTATTTTCTAAAAATGTCTCTGCTACACTGTATGTCTGATGAGTGCATTAAATCAGAGCTGGATCTGTTTACGGTCCCTTTGACACAAACAGCTATTTATGTGGAGATAAGCCCCGTGTCAGCTTTAACAGACGCATCACCCATCGAATTCTTTATAGCGGGGGCCGGTGAAGATTACACAGATCTGAATAACACGTTGCTATATACGCGCGTCAAAATAACCCTGCCGAACGGAAATGACATTCCTGACGGAGCGCCTGTGGCTTTAATTAATTACCCTGGATCGACGATTTTCTCACAGGTTGACGTCTCTTTAGCTGACCGGCTCGTCAGTAACAGTAGTAATACGCATCCCTACAGGTGTCTCTTTGAGGCCCTCGTTAATTATGGAAAAGACACTCTCGAGAGTAACTTTTCAGCGGGTTTATTCTACAAAGATTCTTCGGCTCACATAGATGCTACGGATCCTGGAGGGGCGAACGCGGGATTAACAAAGAGAGCAGCGTTCACAAATGCCAGTAGTGTTGTAGAACTACTAGCTCCAATTCACAGCGACATCTTCTTTCAGTCTAAATTATTATTGAACGGAAGAGTGGATATACGGATTCGGTTAACTCGTGCGAAAGACGAGTTCTGTCTGATACGTAGTGACGCCATCAATTATAAGCTTAATATACTGTCGGCTTCACTTTTTGTGAAAAGAGTCACCGTATCCCCTGCAGTGCGTTTGGGACATGCGCAAGCTCTTCTCTCGACCACAGCTAAATATCCCATAGATAGAGTCTGTGTGAAAAATTTCTCCGTACCGGCAGGAGCACGTGTATCTAACCATGAAAATCTCTTCCTCGGGCCGCTACCGAAATCCATCATTTTGGCCATGACGGAAAACACCGCCTTTTCTGGTGCTTATGACAGGAATCCTTTTGCCTTTAAACACTTTGACCTTGAATATTTGACTCTGACCTGTGACGGGACCCGGGTCCCTTCGCGTCCAGGTGTTCGCAGAGCACTACTGAATACAGCTGCAATGAATACCGTGCAACTGACGGGACTGATGGATACAATTTCCTGTAACACAAATTTTTTAGGTGTACTACCGAGATTGCTTTCCTGCATCTTGAATAAACAAACTTGTGAAACAGATTAAACGTTTTCTTTTTCTTTTATTGGTATCAGACATTAGTATACAACTTAAAAATACACTTACATAATTATGATATACACAAATTTACATTCAATAATATTTGTAAAACAGATAAACATCTCCAATTATATGGATGCAAATAATTGTTAAAAATCTAGCCATTGTTTTGCATCTAATTTAGGTGACTTATCAGATGTGTCACCATGTCTTCGTTTTTTCAAAGACCTTCTCGGTACATCTTCAAAACTATTCCCTGTTGTTTTTCTTTTAAGTGAATCAATCAAGCATTTAACATGATGGTTACTTATAGTTGAGTGAGGTATGTTTAAAGAGGAAAACGCTTCGAGAAATTCATTCCATCCTGTCGGTCTACGTTTGTCATGTATCGTTTGAGGCATTGTTACGCAATGATTTTCCCTTTATAAACAAATTCACCGGCGTCTGTCCATGAAGACAACTGTTTGGCCTTAGACATTTTATCCAAAATGTATTTTACATTTTTCAAGCTTCTCTGAGGGACGTTGTTTAGCGTCTTCAGTGATGGGTGCTTCTTCATTTTCGCCATCCTGACTCGGCACTGTTAACGTTAAAGCGTTAATGAATCCAGGTTTTCCTCCACGGACGTATTGATATTTTCACGTGGCGGCGCATTCCTTAGTCTATCCATTTGATGCTTTGGTACAAGATACAATTTTTCAGTATGCTGCATTTTTTCTCTTCAGATTCAGTTTCTAGTTATGAAAGGTAAGGCTATGCTTAGGAGAGGTAGTAAAAAGCCACCTTTTTGGTTAATCATACGTCTTTTTCTTGCAATATTGATCTTTTTATTAGCAACGTATTTTATTTCGGTCTTTGTCCTTTTTAAAGATCCGAGCTGTTTTGCAGTTAGAGGGATCTTGCCGTGAAGAATATTGAGGGCCACTTCACACAGAGCCAGTATGAGTTCGTCAGGGGCTGAATGCAAAATAACCTTCCGTTGTTTGGGCGAGCTCTTGTATAATAACTTTAAAAGGTAAAGATTTCTGGAAAGTCTCGAACTCATTTTAAACTCCCATTAATAGGGATCTTTTACCAGGTGGGAATAATGAATCATCATCCAATTTCTTTGGGATGTTTTCAATGAATTTAATATCAAAAGCATGTACCAGCTCATCATATAAAGGCTGCCAGCATGTATAAATGTACACATAATTATCAAACTTCACAGAACACATTTTGTCTTTACAAAAAAAAGTCTTCCCGCTATTGCTTGGACCACTAATAACAGCCGAAAATGGGTGTTGCAGTCTGCAGTCAAAAACACCTGTTTCACACATTTTCAAACTATTGTTAAAACCCGTAAGGCAAGGTCGTATAATCTGGTTGGAGTACTCGCTTATTGTACACAAGTCTGAAACTTTTCACGATTGATCTGTTGTGCAATGTGAAGGTCCTCTTATTACGTGTAATGGTCTCTGATAATAGTAATAGCTGATGGGTAATGTTTAACAACAAACCATGCCGGTAATACAAATCCGGTTCGGATTTGTTCCGGTTCGTGAAGAAAACACACTAATCACGATCCTCGTCATTTTTGCGGAGCTAAAAAGTTAAATCCATCAGCTTCAGTGCAGTAACGTAAAATCCAAATGAGGGCACGTCGCGTTTGTGGCTAGTTTGAACGGCTCTGGTTTGAGTTTAAGTATGTGTGTGTGTGTGTGTGTGTGTGTGTGTATGTGTGGTCCAATCTGTCGAACGTTCAGGGGCGTGAATAGAGCGTGGACCAATGCTTCTTTATATAAAATGGAGCAAAGATGTTTTATATAAAACGGAGCAATTTACTAAATAGCGTGTAAAGGTAGAGACTCCTGCCGTGTCTACTAAAAACGGATTTTAAAACATTGTTTTGTAAACGTGTCTTTTTAAAAAATAAATGGTTTCGAAAAAACAGTTTTCTGTAATGAAAAACCCCTTTGCTTGACTTTTTCTGTAAAATGGTCGATCTTTGACTTTTTAACACAATTTTTAAACTGTTTTAACATAAAATATATATGAAGCCGTGCATTTTTAATGAAACACTAAAGATGTATTTTAGAAAACTTTTTTGAATAGAACACTATTACAACGTTATTGTATTTGTTATAGTTTGTACAACTTGAAGTCTGTGTAAAAGATTTTTCCTTTGAAAATGTATTGTTTTTCACCATCGTGGGGAAAATGTCCCCGTTCGCGTGATCACCCTGAAGTGGAGAGGTGGTGAGGGGGGTGGTGACGCACATACGAATAGGTATATTTGTTTGATATAAAACAATCGGTTTTATATGCCACAAAAAAAAACGAGTATCGAGCTTCTGGCTTTTTAAAACAGCGTCTGTCAGAGTATGGGAGGAGTTTACCTGCGAGGACCAATGCTTCGTGCATGCGTCTTCTACGGGGCGTGAATAGAGCGTGGACCAATCCGCCGCACGTGCGTCTTCTACGGGGGCGTGTGAGGAGGCGTGGTTAGCGCGCCTCATTGCAAGGCGTTAATTCTCTCATTTAAGTTTCATGCTCCGTCCTGAACGGACGTTTTTTAAATCAGTCCGCCGTATGACGTTGGGGGTGGACGTGCTGTACGTATGGATACCGCGTGCACTGGGGTCACGTGATGTGGGAGTGTCGTGGGAGGAGTCTGCGTGTGGTTCCATGCACAGACGCAAACAGTCAGTATGGTTTCTCCCGGTCGAGATGAATGGACGTGTTTCGTGGGGCTCCCGGGATTACATTTACACAAGTTTGAATCGGAGGACTTTTGGAATATCTCTAAAGTTTTGGATAAAGCATTGCTGTTGGATTTTTTAAACAGGATAAAACGTAAGTCTGCAATGAAAAAACTTGTTTGACTTTTTCACATATGAATAAATTTTTAAACTGTTTTAAAGGTTTTAACATTTACAGATGTATAAAACAGTAAAGAGACGTGTATTTGAATACTTTTAAACGACATGTAATTGTAAAACTTTTGCTCAAATACTTTTATTTTTTTGTTATTGAAGACTCTAAAACACCCGTCTTATTTTAAAATGCATTGGATGTAACGTTAAAGGCTTGCACTGTATCTATAAATGGGTTAATAGATTTAAACATTATACATGTTATGTGAAAAGTAATACTTTTTTAAAATGTATGATAGAAATAGGTCTATTTGTTTGATATTGAACAACCGGTTTTATATGTTTTATTAAGAAAACATAACTATTTACTTGATATAAGTTTAATACATACGCTTTTAGATGTTTTTAAAAACACGATTTAATGCATGAACGCTAAAGACACATGTATTTTAACTTTATACAATATTTTAATACTTTTAAAACGCGTAATTGTGAAAAGAGCGAAACAGATGTTTTATATAAAAACGTAGCAATTTACTAAATAGCCTGTAAAGGTAAAGACTCCTGCCGTGTCTTAATGATATAAATTGACTAAAAACGGATTTTAAAACATTGTTTTGTAAACGTATGTCTTTTTACAAAATAAATGGTTTAGAAAAAACAGTTTTCTGTAATGAAAAACCCCTTTGCTTGACTTTTTCTGTAAAATGGTCGATCTTTGACTTTTTAACACAATTTTTAAACTGTTTTAACATAAAATATATATGAAGCCGTGCATTTTTAATGAAACACTAAAGATGTATTTTAGAAAACTTTTTTTAATAGAACACTATTACAACGTTATTGTATTTGTTATAGTTTGTACAACTTCAAGTCTGTGTAAAAGATTTTTCTTTTAATAAAATCACTAAACCTATCTTTTGTTTTATGTCGTCCTTAAAGTTTGAAAATGTATTGTTTTTTCACTATCGTGGGGATCGTGCGATCACCCTGAAGTGGTGAGGGGGTGGTGACACGACCCCCTCCGTAACAGGTGTCCAGTTCGGTACCGGGTCGGATGGAACGGGTGTCCGGTTCGTGGGGAAATTTTTCCCCCGATCACGTGACCAGTCCAGAAGAGGTGGCTAGGGGTGGCGGTGGTGATGGTGAGGGGTGGAAAGAGGAGGGAGACCGTGGGAATTTCCCACGGTGTACGTACAGTTCATAAGCGGGAGGGGTAAAAGGGGCGGGGCTTATTTTTATGGGGGGCAATAAACCTGTCAGTTTGATGGGTTATGCCGCACATCCTCTCTCTTATTAAAACACACAGAAGCTCAAATGTGTTTAATTTACAACAGTTTATAGAGATAAATAAAGTAACTCGATGGAATAATGAAAGAAATTGCATAATAAAATGTAATTTATAAAATAATAATAATCGAATCTATTAAGACAGAACATTAAAGGAAAAAAAAAATTGCAAATGGGTGGGGGGGGGGCGCTGCTGGTATATCACAGTATACTCACTACAAAAAACTAGACTACACCACTGATTAAATTTAAACTATGTGTCAGAAATATAAGTCTTTTTAGTCTCAGCTATGTCCATTAGGCCAAAGAGTGTAAAGGCTCTATGAAGAGTTTATGCTTTGCTTGCACATTCCTCTGTATGTATGTGTGTAAGTTCAAACATCTGGAGAGTTTCTCCCTCTCCCCTTTCTGTTCTTCTTTCTTTTGTTACATATAGAAAGTCTTCTAGGATCCCTAGGTTCTGAGGGTATTTTCAACGGATATTGACCATATTCGGAGTTGTTATATAAATGTTATACAACGTATATATGATATGGCATGAGGTCATATATAATTCTATTGGATAAGACCAGATAACTCCCCTTGATATTTTCATATATATTTGCATGTCACATATGGGGAGGCTGAGCTATCTTTTGTGGCTCCCCCAGCGTTGGTGATTTTGATTCTGTATGGTCTGTTCACAACTCAATAAAAGGACGTGGAGGAAAAGGCACTTGTTGGAAGTCGTTCATTTCTAACAATTTGGGGGCTCGTCCGGGATTTCTCCAAGCGGTAAGAATTTAATTTTTTCTCTTTTAAAAGAAGGGAGAGAGTTGGTTCTTACTGTTTGCTGAGAAAAAAGTTATTGTTGTAATTTTAGTGCCGTGAAGTTTTACCATATTTGGTAAAATCCTCGTAATCGATTGGGAGAATGGTTATCCTCGTGTTTGAATTAATGCGGGAAGAGCAAAAAAAGGAGGTCTGATCCCCCTCACTATTTTTTGTTAAATTGGATTTCTCCTCATATCGTTGCGGGATGACGTCGTTCCTCGCGTTTTTTTGATAAAAAGCGCGGGAAGAGCACAAAAGAGAATTGCTACCTCTTTTGATGTTTTGGGTTTGACCTCGTGTTTTGATAAATACGGGATGAACAGAGGAAATTGATCACTTTCCCCTGTTTTTTAGGAAGTATCTTCGCGAGATATTTCGAATAACTCCGTTCATTTTTTGAGGTTGTGAATAGACTATACATAGGCCTAATTCCCCCCCCCCCCCCCTTCTATTTTTTCTCCCATCTCTTTGTTTCCTATCTGTACTAACAATTTGCCTTTGTTTTGTTTTTTTTTTTTCATTTGACTATTTTGAAAAAATTGTTAACTCTGAATTAGAGGAGAAATTTTTGTGTGGCTTAAAATGGGAAATAAAATAAGTCCGCCGTTAATTGATGAAACGCCGAAAGATTTTATGATTCGGAATGATCAAGCATTTTTCACAGAACCATATCTATCAAATTTAGCTGGCTGGTCAGCTGGTAAAACACAGCTAGATCCGTTTCCTCGTGAAGGTTCGTTCAAAGATGCATACATGCAAAGTGCTAAAGACATGATTTTTGGAAATTGGGGTGATCCAAATTGGGATTTTGATTATATGAAACGATCCTATAAAACATGGGAAACGATGAAAAAATACTGGAATCGCGGACCGGAGATAGATAAAACTGCAGAAAGAAATAAAGATCAAAAATCGTCTCCCTCCCAGGGTGCACTCAGTGCGCAGCCTGATAGAGAGACGCAGACCGCTCAAAATCCAGTCACACAGAGTGAGAGAAAAAAAAGTTTCTCTCACACTGCCGATGTAAGCGTCCCCCACCCTCCTAAATATGAGTCCATTCAGACTCCAGCAGTTTGTGAGACGCCTGTGAGAAATAAACTGTATCCTGATTTAAAGGCTGCGACTACGTTTCCTTTCGTGGAAACTTCAGACGGCTTTAAAGTGCATCCGTTGCCTCTTGCCGACGTTGTAGCTATTTGCAAAGAACTTCCAGATCCGACTAAAACTCCGCATCAGTATGTTTCAGTTTTGAAGCGACTGACAGCTTACAGTCAATTGACAGGGCGGGATTATCGTTTCATATTAACTAAAACACTCCCGGCTGAAATTACTGAGGAAGAATTAATAGAAGAAATTGATCTGTTACGTCCAATACATGACGCGCCACCGGCCCGTAGTATTCTGATCAGAGATTCAGAACCTGTTGATTTGTCGCGATCTTTTCGTGGAGTTCGCGTGATGGATGATTACGATGATTACGATGTTGATTGGGTGTGGGCCAATGCAGGTAAACTTCAACTTTTTTTTAAACAATTAACAACATTCTTGATGAAGTTGTCATCTGCTAAACAAGACATTTCCCATGCAGCTAATACGAAACAAAAAGCGGGTGAGAGTCCAGTAGCTTTCTTTAACAGATTTAAACGTGCTTGGATTGAAGAATCTGCCATCCCTGTTGATGATGATAATTGTCAGTTGTTTGTGAACACGTTTCTGAACAATATGCATGACGAGACTGCTCAATTAATTCGAATCACCACGAATAACTTTTTAACTATGTCAATTGATGACCTTGGCAAACGTTTGCGTGAGCTTTCCTCTGCAGGAGCCTTTGTCTCCTCCCGAGGTAAGACTCCGATAATGTTGCAGGTTGATGCCTCAGCTCCGAGCCGTCCGGTCGGTTATAGACCAAAACCTCTAACATGTTTCTGCTGTGGCAGCACAGGGCATGTGGCCAAGTTTTGCAGGCAGAAGTTGGAAATGAAGCAGGCCAATAGGAACCAGATGCGTCGACGCTCTGATGGCTATAGGCCCCAACCTTCGTTCTCTCCAAGTCAGAAGCAACAGCCTGTGTATCAGACTGAATGGAAACGGGCCCGCAGAATCAAGAGTCTGAGTTTTCACTACTTTCGATTCAATATCCAAATAAATCACATGTTTTGCCATTTCTTGAATTGAAAGTTGACCATAAACCATATGTCTTTCTGATTGACAGTGGTGCCTCTGTCTCCTCCCTAAGTTCAAATGTGTACTCAGGCTCCGTCACAGGAAAGAAAATTAATTCTGTGGGCATAAATAATGTTCCTGTGAAATGCGATTTGACACCATCTTTACCGATTACCAGTAATGACGTGCCGTCATTGTTTAAAATGCATGCTTTTGCAATCATACCGAATTCACCATTCTGTCTATTAGGTAGAGACTTGATGCATAAGCTAGGTATGAAATTGGAATTTGAATCTAACTCTCTGACACTTCTGTTTCCCGCAGTTTTCTCCATTACGACCGATACAGGAAGTGCTCTTGTTGAGGATTCATCTGCAACTGTGCTGACACCAGAAATTTCGGGTGTCAACCCTCAATTGTGGGCGAAACACAAAGATGACGTAGGGTTAATAAATGTTCAGCCCTATAGGGCGAATTTGATAACCACTAGGCCTGTGTTTCAAAAACAATACCCACTTTCAAAGGAAAAAGAGGAGGGAATTTCACCCCTCATTGAACAATTCCTGAGTCAAGGCATTCTGATCCGAACTCATTCACCTTATAACACACCAATCAATCCAATTAAGAAAGCAAATGGTTCTTGGCGTTTAACACAAGATTTGAGAAAAATTAATGATTTGATAAAACCACTTGCTCCGATTGTGCCAGATGTGCAGAATATAATAAATTCAATTCCTTCAGCACATACATTTTATTCTGTTATTGATTTAAGCTCAGCCTTTTTCAGCATTCCTGTTGATCGTGACACTCAGCCATTGTTTGCATTTTGTTTTCAGAATTGTCAATACACGTGGACGAGACTCCCTCAAGGGTTCAGAGATTCTCCGGCTGTCTTCTCCTCAGTAGTGCACGATACACTGAAAGATGTCAAACTCCCACCAGACACCTGCTTGCTCCAATATGCTGATGACATTCTGGTCACTGGTGCCTCTGAGGACATGTGTGCTGCTGCCTCAAAGATTGTGTGCAACATTCTAGCTGAAGCTGGATTCAAGGCATCTAAAGAGAAACTTCAATGGGTGCAGAGGAAGGTCACTTACCTCGGACATGAACTGTCACAAGGCAAAGTTCGTCTGTCTGCGGACAGGATCAAAGCCATTGCTACATTCAAGCATCCATCCACACGGAAGCAAATGCAAAGCTTTCTGGGACTGGTCAATTACTGTCGCCTGTGGGTGCCTAACTGTTCCAAGTATGACAAAATCCTGCGTGAAGCTACGCTGGGTGACATGGAGGACATTACATGGACAAGTGAGATGAATCAAGCATTCAGACATTTGAAATCCTCACTCTTAAGGCCGCCTGCCCTCGGCCTACCTTGTTACACCCAAGACTTTCATTTGTACGTGTACGAAAACGGAGGCACAGCCGCTGCAATCCTGGCCCAAGAGCATGGGGGCACTTTCCGTCCAGTAGCTTATTTATCTAAGACCCTGGATTCAGTAGCCAGGGGACTCCCAGCCTGTTTGCGTGCAGTGGCCGCCACAGCTGTCATGATACAAGATGCTGAAAAAGTTGTTTTATCGCATCCACTCATTGTGCATGTCTCTCATCAGGTAGGAGCCATCATGCATAACATTTCTACTCAACACATGACTGCCCAACGCCGTTCAGGCTATGAGGCTATTTTGTTAGCAACTGCTAATTTAACGTTGAAAGTAACTTCTGTTCTTCATGGCCCTACTGTACATTTGCACAGATTGCTGACGCAAGGTGAATTCGAGAGTGACGACCATGACTGCCTGACCAGGATCCAAACTTCTACTGCCTGCAGGCCAGACGTTTCTACGTCTGTCCTGGAGGAGGGAAAGCATTGGTATATTGATGGATCCTGCTTTAAGCCAAATGACAGTACATATTTGTGTGGTTACGCTATTGTTGAATTACCTGATAAAGTAATTGAAGCGCATTCACTGCCATATAAATCAGCACAAGTTGCAGAACTGATTGCATTAACAAGAGCTTGTCAATTGGCTAAAGGTCAGTGCATCAATATATACACTGACTCCAAATATGCGTACGGTGTAGTCCATGATTTTGCTAAATTATGGGAGGAAAGAAACTTCAAAACCTCCGACGGAAAACCAATTTCGCATCATAATGTTGTGGCTGAACTGATTAGTGCAGCACAGCAACCATTGAAGCTTGCAGTTATTAAAGTAGCTGGTCATAAAACAGGTGAATCTGATGAAGCCAAAGGAAACAGATTTGCAGATGAAGTAGCAAAATGGGCAGCAAAAGAAGCAATATGTAGTCCACATGTAAGTGAACAAAGCAATGAAGTGCCGATGATGAATTCGTCGTTGATTAATGATTTGGATGTTAAAATACTGCAAGCAAATCCTACTCAAGAGGATTTGACTCATTGGGCAGCCAATGAAGTGAAACCAGATCAAGCTGGTATTTTAAGAGATAAACAAGGTAGGATTGCACTACCAGCATCCACAGTTGTAATGCTGTGCAGACATTATCATGGTGTATCACATGTGTCGAAAGAGAAAGTGATACAAAATTTGAATCGATCATACTGCATAGCCAATGTTCGAAGAAATACTTTGTTGATATTGGATGCTTGTCTAGTGTGTGCTCAAACCAACAGGCACAAGGCAATCCGCCATGATGCTTTACCGCATCCAGAACTTCCGTTCCAATATTTACAGATTGATTTTACACACATGCCTCCATGTGGAAATCACAAGTATTTGCTCGTGATTATTGATCGATTTACTAAGTGGCCTGAAGCTTTTCCATGTGGAAAAGAAGACGCGAAGACAGTAGTAAAGATTCTTGCAAAAGAAATTATACCGCGCTTCGGTATTCCGACCGTGATAGCAAGCGACAATGGAACTCCGTTCACTTCTAAAGTTACACAATTATTAGCTAAAGAGCTGAAAATTAATTGGCATTTCCATATCCCGTACCATCCGGAATCTTGTTCGAACGCCGAACGACTTAATAAAACGATAAAAGAACGTCTAAATAAAGCGTGTCTAGATACGGGAAGAAATTGGGTTGATTTGTTGCCTGCCGTACTGACGGAAATAAGAATGTCTCCGTCAGCCACTACAAAAATGTCTCCATTTGAAATTCTCATGGGTAGACCTTTCCCGACCCCTTGGGTCAGAGGTCGCGCTGGCAATCTTTCCACAGGTGACACGGAGGTGATCATCGCAGATTATGTGGATTCCCTTGTTAGAACGTTAAATGGCATAAATGGTGATGTTTCTCTCTCTCTCTCCCTCTTCCCTCAGAAAAGCCAACTCATCCCTTTGTTCCAGGACAGTCGGTGTTGGTGAAGTGTCTAAAACCCACAAAGCTTGGGGAAGCGAATTATCTTGGGCCTGCCACCGTGATCGCTGTGACAAGGACCGGTGTTCTGACTGACCTCCAGCCGCAGTGGATCCATGCTAGCAGAGTGAAGGCAGCCCCGTCCCCAGGGAGCGCATAAGCCTATGCGGAGGTGGATATCCAGCACTTATCGAAAGGAGAACGAGGAAGAGAAGTAGACGAAAAAAGAAAAAAAAGAAAAACGAGATGAGTCCTTCAAGTCATGTTTGCACAGTCGCTTTTATACCTGATTGTGCTAAAAAATGTGCTAATTTACACACAAGCGCTTATAAGCAGTGGTAATGAAACTTGGTTGGATCATACAGATGAACCACATGCGTTTGCCTCCAATATGTGGTGGAGGTTAGCCAACTTCACTGCTAGTCAACACAGGAAAAAAGAGTGACTGTTATGTTTGTACAAAAATGCCACAAAGTGCGTCTGGACCTCATGTAAGTGTTAAATCACCAAAGACAGACGGAGAGCTGTTTTGTCCTTTATTTCTTAGTACTGTGGGAGCGATTGCACCTCAAAATTCAACTGTGAACTGGACTTGTCCTGATAACAGGAAACTGACAGTTGCAGTACAAGTACATGCTAAAGTGGCAACTGTAGGTCCCATTCCCGACTCATTGTTATGTATTGAAAGAAAAGTAGGAGCCGCAGTACTTGGTTCAATTCCTGAAGGTAAATGTAATCAAATGTATCGCCGTTGTGAAGTACGAAATACAGCCTGTTGTCTTAGCTGTTTGGAAGGGGAAGGAAAATTTCACTTGGAAGATTGTTTAAAAAGGTCCTCTCTTCCAATTTCAGCTACGGTTGCTTATGCCAGAGCAACACCTGAGCTTCAAGAGTTATGTGATGAGTATTGTGGACTGTACGCCGTAAAAATTGTAATAGGTATGTTCCATCTGTAAAAGGAACCAGAGCTTTGAAAGACTGGTTCTGGTTATGTGGACACGGGGTTTATACCTCGCTACCATTCAATTGGAGTGGACGATGTGCTTTAGTAACTTTAGAGGAATATTCTATGATCATTAGACCACACAGGTATGACAATGTGACTAACCAACGAAACACACGCTCCCTCTCTGACCGCAGCTCAACTAGTAGTTTGGGAAGAGACAATCAAATTATGGACTGGTATGGAAAGATTCTTTGAAAGTATTGTCAGATACTTGGCCATTGTCAGAAATATAAGTCTTTTTAGTCTCAGCTATGTCCATTAGGCCAAAGAGTGTAAAGGCTCTATGAAGAGTTTATGCTTTGCTTGCACATTCCTCTGTATGTATGTGTGTAAGTTCAAACATCTGGAGAGTTTCTCCCTCTCCCCTTTCTGTTCTTCTTTCTTTTGTTACATATAGAAAGTCTTCTAGGATCCCTAGGTTCTGAGGGTATTTTCAACGGATATTGACCATATTCGGAGTTGTTATATAAATGTTATACAACGTATATATGATATGGCATGAGGTCATATATAATTCTATTGGATAAGACCAGATAACTCCCCTTGATATTTTCATATATATTTGCATGTCACATATGGGGAGGCTGAGCTATCTTTTGTGGCTCCCCCCAGCGTTGGTGATTTTGATTCTGTATGGTCTGTTCACAACTCAATAAAAGGACGTGGAGGAAAAGGCACTTGTTGGAAGTCGTTCATTTCTAACACTGTGTTATTCCCTTAATTAAGACGAGCTGATGCACACCTCTCTCGTCTCAGCACTCTATCGCTCTGTATTGCCGCAAAACTATGTTAGCACTTAGCTTAGCCCAGTGCATTAAATATGGGCCAGAAAGAGAAGTGACAAACACAGCTACTCGATTAGTGTAACTCGACCTAGGCCGGTGACACAAAATGTGGTGACACGTTGTGTTTTTCTAAGCGTTTCAATTGATGACTATATTGTATGGCGGAATACCATAAAAAAGTGCTTTAGAGCACTTCGACTTGGCGCAATAATACCTTCGCTCGTGAAAGGTCCTCTTACCGGGTATTAGGTATTACCGGGTATAAGGTATTATTGCGCCAAGTCGAAGTGCTCTAAAGCACTTTTTTATGGTATTCCGCCATACAATATAGTCATCAATTTGAAACGCTTAGAAAAACGCAACGTTTTATTTTGTGTCACCAGCCTAGGTCGAGTTACACTAATCGAGTAGCTGTGTTTAAATAGGGAAAACGAGGAAGTGTTTTGTCACCTCTCTTTCTGGCCCATATTTAATGCACTGGGCTAAGCTAAGTGCTAACATAGTTTTGCGGCAATACAGAGCGATAGAGTGCTGAGACGAGAGAGGTGTGCATCAGCTCGTCTTAATTAAGGGAATAACGTGGTTTAATATGAAAACCCGGTGGAGGGGGAAAACGGATTCAACCATACAATCCTGAAAGCTTATTCCCTCAAGATGTAATTCATGACACGAGACATGTCCCACACTTATTGCTATGTTGCCCACACCTCTTTATCATTTATCAATCTCTTACTTCTCACTAATTTAGTCTCTTGTTTCCGCAGGTGGGAATGCTGGCCTCCGTTGGTGGAAGAGATACCAAAAGCGTAATGTTTAACAGTTTGGCACACATTTTTGCTGACAGTGCAGCAAAATCAATCAATTGGAAGGGGATGAATAATAAAAAGAAATTCAGCGAGATGGCAACCAAGGCCATTATGGCTCGTAAGTATACATAGATGCCTTTCACTTTACTTAGGGGGCTTTCACACTAGCACTTTTGGTCCGCACCGGGTTCGAATGACGTCAGAGTTCGGTTCGTTCGGATGACGTGAACGCCGTCTCCCGAACTCGGGTGCGCACCAGCGAACCATACTCTGGTCCGCTTATGGCGGAAAAATTCGGGTCCATCCCTAATCTTTTCTTTGAAAACAAAACAAAACCAAAGGTAAAAAAAAAAAAAAAGAAGAACAAATGTGAAGCGAGCTATTCTATTCTATCCATTTTGATGCCTTTTCACTCATAGCAGTTACCAAAGAAACATGAGTACGCCACAGCTGCAGCTTGATAACTCAAGCTCCACGGTTTGGATACAAATATATATAATGTGAACACAGTCCATCGGGGGGAGGGGGGACCGATCGAACTCAGTTCGGAACAGGCCGAACAAACCAAGTGTGAAAGCACCCTAAGCACCACTCACTCACTCGCTCACTCGCTCACTCACTTTTTATGAAGGTGAAAAAGTAGCAAAACCCGATAGCAGGTGGATGTGAATTGGAGAACTTGTACAATAAACATTGATTCTTTTATGTGAAGTTTTATACTCTCATTTCTGATACTTATCTGTGACTTGAACATTCAACCTCAGATTTTTATTGGACAGGTTTTTTTTCACATTGGACATGCGAGTATAAAAGTATGAATATTGTACACGTTCTCTAATTCACATCTTCCTCCTATCCAGTTTTCATACTCTTTTACCGAATTCTATCACTCCACACCACTTTAGTCGCATTTATTATTATTTATTTGTGCAAGCATTTTACTGTAATGTCATGTAACAAATAATATTTGAATATTGAATCTAATATTTACTCTTTGTTTCTTTGCTTTTTGCATGAATTACAGGAGCAGTGAGGAAGAATCGCACGTCTGACAAAGCCACCGACACCGAGATGAACCATTATGCCATCAGGTGGTTTAATCTGGCATGCGACCGTGGGGGTGGCCGCCGTGCCCGGTCACACCCAACTAATGAGCGATAGCTACATGAAAGTGCAGTGTTCACATTATGGGTTGTGTTTTAATGAATTGCCTCAAATAAATTTTTGTTTGAAAATGACAAATTGTCTGGGTGTTTGTGCCTTTTAGCCTAAATATGAATCACAGACCAGGGCCAGATGAGCCCCGGATGTAAAATATGAGTCTGCACCACATGTCATGGCATTAATAACTGTACTGGGCCGGTGCTGGCCCGGATCTGCGCCAAATGCTAGTGAAGACCTGGCCCAAATACATTTTGACTTGTAAAGCTGCAAATGGTTTAGCTCCAGTCTATTGAACAGATCTTTAGGAGATTTGAGGACACCATCGCTCATCATACCATCATACCAATCTTGAGTGTGTGTGTGTGTGTTTTTTTGTTTTTACGAATAAACAAACACTGTGATGTTGTCTTGATTGATTGAATCTGTATTACATAAATATATGTGACTTGACAAAAAAGGGAGTTATTTCAGCAGCAGGACCAAATGGGGTAAAGCCACGTATTTTGTAAGAATCCAATTGTGTTTGTGATGGGAATTGTGCGTTTACATTTTTGAGATGTGTTGCGTGCGCGCAACGCAGGGAAACTGTGTGCGAACCAGATGCGGCCTACATAGAATGATTTATAACCTGGGCGAAAAGGGACAACGGTGTCAAAGATGAATACGATGGACTTGATGGGTTGGAATTCATTATGATTTCTATTAATAGAGATTCATTCACCCTGTTGGGTACGTATTACAGTGATTAGTTTTGGGGCGTTGCTTGCGGTTGTTGCGTCACAGGTGACGTGGCTTCCGTAATCATTCCGGCAGCTGATTGGTGTTTCGACGGCT